>PVHY01001233.1:38094-168949 GCA_004024945.1 Uropsilus gracilis
GGGGGGGAGGGGGAGGGGGAGGGGGAGGGCGGAGCCTGGTTGAGGGTCTTTGAACCTTTGGAGTTGATATTCCCTCAGTGCGGTTGAAGCATGGTGACAATCACTTGGAGGGGGTCTTACAAACTTTGATCTGGTTCCAGGTCTGCAGACCAGTACCTGATATCAGTCTCACCCTACCTTCAGAGCCAGCCCACCTGGGGCTCCAGGGCAGTGTGAACCTATATAGACTTCCTTGAGGGGGTCCAGCCCTTGGATATGAATCTGCTGGGCCAGGTACTGTTACTAGTAAACCTATTTCTTGATAGCCCTGGTGTCCCCATTTCCTTTGACATACTACATGGGTATAAGAGCACCATAGAGTGGGCCTCTGGGAGAGGCCTGAGCAAAGCCATGGACTATGAGAGCACTCCTGGCTCCATGTGAGCGGGGAGCCCTGGACAGAAGTGCAAAGCAGGTCAAGAGAGAGGCCAGTATCCCTGGCCCTTTGCACAGCCCTCTGTCCCTCCAGTAGCCTCGCTCCCACTGTCAGCTGGCCAGGGCCATGTTCTCTCTCTTCCCAGTCTACTTCCTCCTAATACCCACCCCTCTGTGAGTTATACCTAGGTACAGATGAGCCTATCAAAATCTACTCTGCGTTTCACACGCTGATCTCAGTAGATTTCTGCTGACAGATGAATGAACGATGGAATGACTGGATGAGAAAGTTTCAACCAGGAGCAAAATCACATCAAGGTTTATAGCTGAGACATGGAAATTTCCATGTTGCCATTTTGTCTTTGCTTGTATACTCATATTATGTGCCAGGCACTGGTGTAGACACCGTGACTACAGCAAAATAGTACAGCATCCCATTGGGGCATGCTGAGTTAGAATCTGAGATGGTCTGAGTGAAGTTTTAAAAGAGTCACTCTGATGTGGGCAGAAGAGCCCACCGTGGGACAAGGCAGAGTGGGCTTGTGCTCCAGCAGGTGGGAGTCTTAGGCCAGCTGGGGAGGCATAGGCCAGGTGGGGGGAAACAGCTCAATGCAGGGTGCATTTCCAGATGTACCTGACATTTACATAATGTTATAATGCAACGTTTCTTCAGGGGAAATAGTATAAGAAAAAAGATAGCATTGATGAGATTGGCTGATGAACTAGGAGTGAGTGTGAGAGAGAAAAGATGACTCCAACAGTTTAGGCTTGAGCCACAGGAAGGACTAGATGTGTTGGAGTAGATCACAAAGTTCTATTTTGAACTTTTTGAAGTTTGAGTTGCTGCTTGGACATCTGGATGGGTATCCTGAGTAGGTGCTATTGGATCTAGAACTCTGGAACTAGGGAGACACAGCCCATCCAGACTGGAGTCTAAATGCTGCTAGTTACATAGGTTGTTTTTAAAATTAAATCCTATGACATCCCCTAGGAAGCTAGTCTAGAAAGTTAAGATGGGAGAGCTCTGAGCCTGGACCACTCCAACGTGGACAGGTCAGGAGAGGAGACCCCAACAGAAGGATGGAGAAGGAGAGATCCTTCTCTCCTTGGAGAAGGTGAGGCAGGAGACAGGGCAGTGGTGGCATGAAGGAGGTGGACATGAACAGGAGGTGGTGACTTTGCCACATGCTTCAGGTGCAGGGTGGGAGACTGACTGCAGGGCTTCGTAATGACTACACCACTCAGACCTGGAACATAGTATTTTGGGTGGAGTGAGGGGGACATTGATTGACAGGGGTTCAGGAGAGGGTAGGAGAAGCTTGAGACAGTGAAACGACACAACTCTGTCCCACAGAAATATGATATAAGCCGCATGTGTGAGTTGTGCTGTAATTCAGTCTCCAGGAGCCATTTTAAAAAAGCAAAAGAAGAGGTAAAATCAATCGTGGTCATATATTTAGCCCAACAGAATCAAAATATTATTGTTTCAACTGTAATAAATATAGAGAATTATTATGGGTATTTGTCACTGTTTTGTACCAAATCACTAAAATCCGCTGTGTGTTTTGCAGATCCACTGCATTTCCAGTGCTGGATGGCTGCACACAGCTAGTAGTGGCAGCAGAGACCATGGTCCTGGGATTCCTGCTGCAGCAGGGAGGAGAGGGAAATGGGTGGCCACCAGAAAGGGGTGTGGGAACAAGAGTTTTATTGGCTTACTTTTAAGTGGGAAATAATGCAGCATTTTTAAATGTGATGGGAGTTATCTAACAGAGACAATTTGAAGACTGAGAGGCAAGAGGGAGCAGTGACCAGCAGGGTGGATGAGCGTCCATGGGCAGGGTAGGGATCTCCTGCCAATGGAGGGCACTGGCCCTACTGTAGGGCAGGCCTGGGCTACCCAGGTGCAAGCAGCAGGGTACACAATAGGGGTACAGGTATGGTGGGACAGTCAGGCAGTTTGCCTCTACTGTATCTGTTTCTCAGGGAAACACATGGCAAGGTCATCAGTTAAAAATATGAATGATGGGCAGGGTGCGCTGGCATGCACTTATAATCCCAGCCTAGGATGGGAGGCTGAGACTGGGTATCACTTGAGTCCGCAGGTTCAAGACCTGCCTGGGGCCACATAGAAAGACCTAGTCTCAAAAAAATGGCTAGATGTGGTGGCGCGTGCCTGTAATCCCAGCTACCTGGGAGGCTGAGGCTGGGGATCGCCTGAGTCTGTGGTACCCTGGGCAACATAAGCCTGCAGTTCCCTGGGCAAAATAATGCGACCTAGTCTCCAAGAAAAAAAAAAAAAAGAATGGTGGAGGGGGCTTTTGAAAGTTCAAAGATACAGCATAGGTAGAAAGGAACCGCTAAGAACAGGGAGGAGTGAAGGCAGTAGGGTATAGGGGAGTGGGAGAGGCTGCAGGCATACCAGTGCCACTTTAAGGCTGGTAGTCACAGGCAGAGCTGGATCCCACAACTCAGTTTCCTGTGTCTCACCCCTGTCCATGGCATATCTCTGGGGCCTGTGTGGAGCTTCCTTCACTGGAACTTGCTTAGGAACTTTCTGGGTAAGCAAGGTGAACTGAGGGACGATGAACAACCCCTTGCATCTAGATTGAGTGAAGATGATGGGGCGGGGGGAGCCACCCTGCTGGAAGAAAGAGGTTAGAAAAATAGACAAGACTGCTTGGAAAGCAGGTGTCTGGGCTGAGATGGTGGGGAGAACAAGGTTGTTGGTTATGGCCTGTCAGGGTGGGGGTGGGCATCTGAGACTGGGTGGGCCCCAGATCTCTGGGGAAGCAGACATCTAGGGAGTAAGAAGTCACTGGCAGGCGACAGCAGGAGCTGTGTGTTAGAGAAAGTGGGGGCGAGCCAGGAGTTCGTGACTTCAAGGAAGGTGGGGTGAGTCAAAGTCTGGAGAGGAGGGTCATGAGGAGAAACAGGGGAGAAGGGCCTGGGGCCACATACACCAAACCTGGGGTGTATGGGCCATGGTGTGAAGCAGAAAAGGGAGAGCAAGACCCCTCCTCTGGCCTCCTAGGGTGGAATGAGGCACCTAGAAGACGTAGCTACTCATGAGTGACTCTAGGGGGACTCCCTAGAGTGCTCACCCCTCAGAAGGGGAGAGCCCCAAAGTGATGGGAGTGGCCAGAAACAAAGCCTGGGTGTAGGGCAGCATTTGCTCTGTAACTCGCTGTGAGTCCTGTTACCCCAGCCTCCACTTAGTGCTGTTTTCTAGAATTAATCATTGGGACAGAACTGCTGGGCTGGCAAAGCTGAAAAGGGGTACCTAACCCCTGACAGGAGTGTTTGCTGAGCCCTGGAGGGGGCTGGACTGTGGGGAGTAGAAGGCAGAGTGGGAAGGAGTTGGGGAGCAGGGTTACAGGGAAGGAGGGGCAGAGGATGCACAGAACCCCTATGGGGAAGGGAGTATGGTGCCTTAGGCTTTGATAACCAAGAGAACCCATGGAAGGCCTGGAAGGGGGCTGCTTCCATCAGATCTAGAGAGGATGCACTCAGCCTACTGACAGCAAAGCTGGCTCATGGCCCAGGATCAAGGGGGAAGTTAGGATCTCAGCATTGGACCCCGAGTTAAACTGCACTTGGAGCCAGGCAACTTGGTCTCGGGAAGAGGCTCGAGCGCCTCTAGTGACCCATGTCCCAAGGAACTGGATCTGGGAGCAGGAGACTGCTCTTGCTTCTCTGCAGAAGCTTAGTGCCAGGCAGGGCCCAGCTCCATAGAAGACTTGCTTTGAACAGCAAGTTCTGCAGCCACTAGAAATCTGACAGCCCCGGCCAGCCCACATCTGACGTTCCCCTTGACTCTCCAACTCCTTCACCTCCGCCTGGCATTTTGACAGGATTTGATGTTAAGTTAGCTCACTTTGAACCCCAGGCAGAGGGTGCCAGGATGGGAGTGGGGTGGAGAGTGGGCTCCCTTCTTTGGAGAGAAATGTTCTTTCCACTGAAGTCAAGCTCACGGAAACCATAGGAAATGGAGACCTGTTTGCAAGTTTGTAGAACAACATTCCAAATCCAAACCAGATTTGGTTCCTTGTATTTCCTGGAGGTCAGCAACACAGGGATCAAGCACAAGATGTTCACAAAATATTATTCAGTGAAGACAGCTGATGTTAGATGACTTTCTTGTCCTTTGACTCCTGTACCAACCCCATGTCCTTTGACTCCTGTACCAACCCAATACAGACCCTTTCTTAAGTGTCTGCTATTCACTTTGAAGGGGTAGGAAATGCAGGGGTGGGTCTGGAAGGCATCTTCTGGATTTGCAGGGGCTGCTTTCTAGCCAACACCACAAAGGTGAAACCAATGCCAGACCTGTCCTGAAGGACACCCAGATGTGGAGGCTTGGCGGGACTTTTCCAGGAGCTGTGCATGGCCGGGTCTCTGCTGGATGGCAGAGTTTTTAAAGAGGACTTGAGAGAAGGTGGCTCAGCAATTCAGAAAGGCAGGGCTGCCACATTGTGAGGGGACAGAGATGCAGCAAAGTCTCTGTGGCTGGACGAGACCCTCTCACTCAGGTGGCTTGTGGTGGATTCCCCAGCTCCTGGGTGGACAGAGGCAGTGGGCTCACAGAGCCCTCTGAAGTCCTCTCCATAGTCATTCATCAGCCCCACCTCACCATCGTATAAAAGGAGATGTGACAGGCTTATGGGGGGGAGGCAGGGAATGCCTTTTGTCTCATGCCACCAAGATGGGCAATATGACAATGGCAGCTCTTGGCTTGGTGCTCAGGCAACAGGAAAGTGAGTCTACCTTTCCCAGGTGCCTGCGCAGGGCAAGGCCAATTCCTGCATGGTTTGTAGGAGGCCAGCAGAAACCTTCCCTGAAACAGCGATACAAGAGAAACCAAGGGAAGCTACTATTTTCCAGGATATACAAAGGGATAGCCACTTCATAATGTGAAGAGGGCAGGAAGGTGGCTGAGCCAGACCCTCTGTTGGTGGTGAGGGGTAAGGGAGTTTGTTTTTTGAGTTAGCAGGAATGGGGTGGGATTTAGATGGGATGAAGAGCCTTCAGCTCTAAGCAAACTATCCAAAGGGTTATAGTTCATAATGAACCACAAGCTGAACAAGTGACAACATCCTTCCCTCTATGGCTTCAGCAGTGAGGCAGAAACAGCTTCTGGAAGGCTATCAAATTTGGCTGTCTCCCCTCTTCAGTAGTCTGCTGGCCTATACCTCAGGGAGATGTAACTAGAGACCTGGCTGAGTCCAGAAAAAGTCTGTGGATGTGGAGGGCAACTATCTGGGGGAGGGGGACAATGAGGTCCAAACAAGTTAGAGACGAGTGAGAGGACCAAGCTGCTATGGTGGAGCAAGGCACCTGATCCCACCTGCCCAGGGTTCATGTCTCGGGTCTGCCCTGGGCTTCCTTCCGCTCCCCACCTCCCAAGGTGCAACTAGGCCCTGAAAGGGGCAACGCTTTATGCTTTACACACAGTCAGTCAGCACAAACCCATTCTGTGGGTATGAGAAAGAGACAGAGCTTTTCTGTCTAACAAAAACCTAGTGTCTACAAGACAATGCATGCACTCATCTGAGAAGCACTGAACCTCATTCCAGGGGCCCTTTTCCATGCACATGAGAAGGACTCCCAGGAGACTGAGGCCTCAAGAGAGATGCTGAGTTTAAAAAAGGATTTAGGGGCATTAGGAACAATGTACCTTAAAGACCTTTGCTGTGGTTTACTAGGTTCATTTAAGGCATTCCTTCAGTCCCTCTTTGTTGATTCTGGTGAAAACAGAAGCAGCGAGTCTCTCACAGAGCTGCATCCTCAGCCTGAGCCTTCTGGAGTCAGATCTATATCTGGCACACTGCTCTAGTCCCTTTAGTCCAGTGCTTCCCATGTGGCCCAAATATCCCTGAAGTTAATGTGGCCTGAGTGTGTCACTCATTGACCAGGCAAAAAAAGACAGTCAAGAAACCTCCCTAAAACAGTTCCAAACCTAATAAGCCATCCAGATGGCCAAAGACAAGGAAATAGCTCCTAAATGATCTTGATTTGCTCCCGTGTTATTTCCTGCAGAGAATAGACACTGCCAGGAGATAAGGGCCTCGAGCGAGCACTCTGAGGAGGCCACAGGCATATGTCTTCTTGGGGATATGGAAAGGCATCCCTGAAAATAGGCTCCAGGGAGAAGAGCCACCTCAGATAAGTGGAAGCCTAATGGCTGCAGGACTCAGAGAGAGGGAGAACATCTGGTGGTCGATGCTTCGCATTCTGGGTTCACAGTAGATGTGGCGAGCCCAGTAGCTGGCTTGTTCTTGCAGCAGCTCTGCTCACAGATGCCTCACTGGCCATGACAACTGAGGTTCTGGGATGTCATCACACACATGTAACTGCATTACAGTTCACAGAGAATGTGGGCCTGTTGTGCCCAAGTATTTCATGAAGGATCTTTGTGTAGACTTATGAATCCGCTGATAGACATAATGATAGATCATTATGTCTAAATTTGTTGGTGGTCATGCATGTATATATATTTTAAAGCATAGACAGGCTTTGCCTCATCTTATACTAGAGTGGGGAGGCTGGGTAATGAGTAGGGTTGGTCACCCAGCACAGAAACCTTCATAGTTCCTTGTCTTCTTCTGTGCCATCTGTCTTGAGCAGCTTTGTTTCTTGGGGTCCCAGAGATCATAAAAATAAAGGAGGTAAGGGAGGTCTCTGGTAGCTCTGGTGCCACCCCATCCCGCATCCGGGGCCTGTACACACACAGGCAGGCTGAGCTAAATCTGCTTAGTGGGGTGGCAGGGAGGCTGGTTTGGGGGGCTCTAGGGCCTGACATGGTCAGAGATGGAATAAAAGACCTTGTGTAGAGGACACTTGGTTGTACCCCAGGTTCTACCAAAAGTACTCAGATTCAATTCTCTCTCTCTATCTGTGTGTGTGTGTGTGTGTGTGTGCAAATATGTGGGACTGTGTACGTGGGAACAGAGTGTAGGTATTCTTAGGTGATAGCGCTTCTCTCTTTGGAGAAAGTCTGAATTCAAAGTGATTTTTAACAGCTTCTCTCATCTTTCCTGAAGTCTGGGACTGTTGTGGTAAATCAAAAAGAGACAGAATCCAAAGGGAAAAAGGTCTATGCTGGTGCTGGTAGGAATAGGAAAGGGAATAGAGAGTGGCAGCTGTACTTACCCTACAACCACAATTATGAAGTCGAGTAAGTTCCAGCCATTACGGAGGTAAGCGTTGGGGTGAAAGAGAAGTCCATAAGCTATTACTTTTAAAAATGCTTCCACAGTAAAAATGATGAGAAAGAGATATTCCACGCGCTCCTACAAAACAAAAATAGAGAGAAAAAGAAAGTCATGAGACTGGGGATTTAGAAAGTTCCGAGCCAGCAGATCCGTCTGGCAGGTGGAGCAGAATGCTGCTCTCTCTGCGGTGGGATCTAAGGGGACACTGAGTGGATCCCATAGCCAAATGGCCAGCTCCGTTCTGTCTGGTCATTAAAGCTCCAAGTCTCTGGCCATGAAAGGGACTTTAATTTTAGTTTCCAAGTGTCCCTCATTAACATACAGATATTAAGGTAGTAGAAAAATGACTTTTTTATTGCCTATATATAATTCCTTCCATTGTTGTATACCCCGAAGTTCTCCTACCACCACGTCACCTGTGAACTGTCATTCTGATGGCTTGTGCTCAACCATCCACTGACTCCTCCCTCCCTCCCTCCTTCCCTTCCTCTCTTCCTCCCCACAGTTTGTTGTCTGTTTTAGTTCCATTGTCAGTTTGTTTTAATTTTTTTCTTGTCCTTTTGTTTGTTTTCCCTTGATCCCACATATAAGTGAAACCATCTGGTATTTCTCTTTTTCTTTCTGGCTTATTTCTGCTAGCATGATTCCTTCTAGCTCCATCCATGTTGCTGCAAATGACATGAGTTTGTCTTTTTTGGTTGTCGAATAATATTTCAATGTGTAAATATACTACAACTTTTTAATCCATTCATCAGTTTGGGGGCATCTGGGTTGTTTTCATATATTCTGGCTACTGTAAACAGTGTTGCAATAAACACTGGAATGTAGGTTTCCAAAAAATGACATCTTTTCAGAAAATATTTTTTTTTTTTTGAGACTAGGTCTCGCTATTTTTGCCCATGGAACCGCAGGATCACGTTGCCCGGGGTACCACAGACTGAAGCAATCCCCAGCCTTAGCTTCCCAGGTAGCTCGGATAACAGGCATGCGCCACCATACCCAGCTGTTTTTTGGGACTAGGTCTCACTATGTTGCCCTGAGTGGGACTTGAACCGCAATCCCTAGTCCCAGCCACGTCATAGGCTGAAGCTTACAGGCACGCACCACTGTGCCCAGCTTTCAGCAAATATTTTTTTATTGAGTCAGTGAAAATTCATTGTGAGTTCTCAGAAGAGCACTCATACATCTTGAGCTAAAGGAAAACAATGTCAGTATGAAGAAGATGGATCCAGGACTATAGGGAAAACATACCACTATTTTGAGGTACCAAACCCTAAAGATAACAAACATGGTCTTGGAGAAGAGTACCAGCGTGTTCTCCAAAATGACAACAGGCCTGCAAAGATATCAAGACAGTGAGGATGTGACTACAGCTGAAACAGGGCAAACTGCGCATTTATACTGACCTCCAAAGTTCAAATCTCTCTTTCTTGAGAGAATAAAACTTTGTTCAAAGACAGAGATGAGAGTAACACAAAAACCAATCAGCATTTCCAGGCTGGAAGCAACTGCTAGGGTGAGATGGTGAATGGAAAAGGTTCATCTCTTTCCTCCAGGGGTGGAGGTTGTCTTCTGCCTCCCTCTGCCGCCTTGAAGAAGGGCTTTGCGTTTAAGGATGCAGCTCCTATCCCCAGGAGCCCACACTTAACAGGACAAACTCCTTGGCTCAATTAGAGCAAGGCGACTCTGTGCTGATTCACTGGCTTCCCTCACCACTAATTGCTTTCTCCCACAACCTTATCCCCTGTGCAAAGCCTTAATGGCCCTCACCAGGCAAAGCCTGCCTGGATACTTCATGCTCCACTGCTCACCTCTGCTGGAGCCCCATGAGCCTCTCACTGGAGTCACAAAGCGCATCCATATGGCATTTGGCCAGGCCTTCCAAGCAGAATAGGCCCTCCACTGCCCCCAAGAGACACAGGGCTCAGAACACCCAGACCCATTGTCCATATCTACTGGGTCAAGAGGACCTCCTGATAGAAGTCCATGGACATTATAGAGAGGGGAAGTGCCCTTGAGGGCCCATCTCTTCCAACCTAGACTGCTGGGAGGGTACTCAAACCCTTGGGGCATTGGGAACCAGGTAGTCATCATGGTCCTCTCACCTCTTTTGCCACCATTCCGGCCACATTAAAGATATCCAATTGGAAAGCCTGACCCTCACCACACACCCCCCTCTTCACCTGATGGCTGTCCATCCTGCAAGCTTCATCTCTAAGAGCCATATCTTTGACCACTGCATTCATAGTAGGACATTGTACTGAAATCAACTTTGTACTGAAACCACCTGAAATCATAGTAGGACATTGTACTGAAATCACCTGTCCATCTGTTCCCCTTTACACCGATACCACTGTACCACCCAACCAAGCATCAGTTTCTGAACCCTTTTCTCCCGTCTCCAGCACCCAGCACATCAACATGTCTGTGAATGTCTGAGTGCATGGCTCACTGCCATGCCAGAGGAACCACTGGGCACACAGCTTGTAACAGTATCAGAATGTGGGACAGATGTCACATGGGATGTATTCACAGAGATCAAAGGCCAACAGGGGAACTAAGAGCATCCTAATGCTCCCATCTTGTAGAGGTGTGCTAGACCCAGGATGCCATTGGACTTGCATCCCAGTGGAGGGACCTTGCACCCCTTCTTCCCCTTGGCTTTCTTTGTAGAGGACAGCAAGCATGGGAAAGCTGTCCTGTGGCTGAGGGAATAAATGTACAGCTTATTGCTGGACAGTCTGGGACAGGAGTCTGAGAATGCCAGCTGCCAAGTACACAGGGCCCTTGAAACCTTGGGCCATTGGTCCTCTCCCTGCCCTGGGGATGAGATACCCTGAGTCTGGGTGCTGCCTCTCTGGAGAACCCATTGTCTGGATAAGCCAGTGGGGTCATTTTCTGATCTCTCCATTGGTTGTATATGCTGATAATGAATGGCTGGAGGGAGGAACAGATGGCTAGATGGGTGAACAGACAGAAGTGTTAAAGCAACTAGTGCATATGTGGATACACAAAAGTCCTTTCACCTTGTTGATACCCAAGTTGTGTTTGTTTCCTTTTCTTCTCTTTCTAGCAATAGCTATGAGAATTTAGGGTTTTAGGGTTCAGAGGAGATGACCCTGATGACAACATGACAGGACTGGCATCATGGGATGGAGGTTGAATGGCTGTTTGACCAACACCCACCCTCACCCTTCCCCAATCCTACCCCCATGCCATACACACCCCTTCCACAAGCTTCCTCAGGTAGCACTATGCCTTTTCGCAACATCCTGTCCCCTTCAACACTGTCCTGGTGTATATTTTAACACAATATCCACAAATTCCCAAAGACCCATGGCTCCTACACACTGTTCCTGGGTGAAGATGCCCAGGCAGCCACTGTTCCCAGACCTATTTATGATGCCAGGATGGCTGGAAAGGGAGGAGTGACAAATCTGCCTCTGGATAAATCCCACCTCTCTTCTCCCAGGTTACCACCTCATCTAGGCCTTCATCAGCATAGTGGGCCAGTGACTCTTAAATTTCCGGGTACCTTATAACCACCTGGAAATGGTCTGCAATGCACATTTCCAGGTTCCATACTCAGGAGATCATGTCAGTAGGTTCATCACTCTTAGATTTCTCTGTCTCAAGATGTTTTGTCCAGAGCTAGGCATGGCGAGGCCCAGGAATGCTGTCAAGGGGATCAGAAAAGAGAGTAAGGGAGTACAAGGCCCTGGGGAGCCAACCTCACTGTGAATGCCTGAATACCAAACTGAGGATACTGGGGTGATGAGGTGAGAGGTGCACCCCAATTTGGCTGTGGTATGGAGCTTGATGGTAGGTGGCCATGGGGATGGACAGTTGGGGAATGACCCACACAGAGATCACGGGAGTATGAGCAGAGGTAGAGACTGTGGGATCGGTAAGAAGTAGGTGGATCTGAGCAATATAAAAAATGTAATTTCATTTCTGGTTGCACGTAGGGGTTGGGGGAAGAGACAGTGAAAGAAAGTGCACTGCCCTCCTCCCCAAGGTTTCTAATTTGGGTGACTCTGTGGATGGTAATGCCTCTCACTACAGTAGGGAACTTGAGGAAGAGGAAGACAGAGGAGGCATCGGCTCTGGACTTGCTGAATTTAAGACACTTGTGGGATATGAAAGTGGAGCTACTGTCAATCAGACAACAGAGGAGGGACTCGGTGGGGGTTCAACTCGCAGGAGAGGGTGAAATGAGGTCCTTGAAGAGTGTACAGACTAAAGAACCAAGAGCTGAGGCTGGAACCAAGAGCTGAGGGAGGAACAACCTCCTCCCCAAGAAAGTGCTTTTACATTATGGGAATTTATCTCCTAGGCAGAAGTAACAGCATCCCGTTTAAAGCCCCAGTATCTGAGAGATAGAAGGAATCATAGAGGTTATCCAATTAACCTCTTCACTTGGAAAACTAGGATACTGGCAAGAGACTGAGGCCAGGGAAGCACATGTGGAGGAGGGGAAACCCGTTTCCTGACCCTCCGTCTTGGGTGCCAGGGGACCGTTTCTTCACCAGCCACTATTTAGCCCCCCAAACGCAACTGGGTCAGACTCCTGATGCTGAGATGTCTAGCGATCTGAGATAGAACTGAAACAGGTTTGTGGAGCTGGTAAGAAGGGGTCTGGACAACATCAAGAGAAGGGGCAGGTGCCTGTTGCACAGCGTGCAACACAAGCATCTGTGTAGGGCGTGAGTGTAAGTGTTGACACTGATAAAGGTGTCATACTCCCTCTGACCTTTGGGGGCATTAATTCCAAAATGAATTTCACACCAGCCCCTCATCCAAAAGGCTGAAAATGACACACAAGAGAAACACCTTGCTTGATCCTTTCAAAACAGGTGTTCTATAGCCATGGAAAGATCTAAGGGTGAATACAAGTGAAATGGAGAGAACTGAGAGCATCAGCAATGATTCTCTTGCCTTGCTGGGGCCTCGGATCCTGTGAACACATGCTTCTTGGTGGTCCTCCTACCTGGACATACTGGCCATATCTCTGTGTATTGTCCTGGGTTTTGAAAGATCCCAGAGCTCTTGTGTCAGCTCCTGAACTGGCCCTTTCAGCAGCCTGAAGATGGGGGCCTTTGGAAGCTCATCCGGAACAGACTAAGGCTTCCATCCCCATTGCTCTGTGCTGAGACTGGGGAGGATGGGGGAGGAAAACTGCAGATGAGGAGAAGCCAGCAAGCATGACAGGAAGCACTCAGACTCAAAGTGGTAAAGGGACTGAAATGAGAGCCCCTGGAGCTCCTGGAGCACCCATACACATGCATGGGGTGAAATCCTACCTGCCTGGGGTAGGTGTGAAGACATTCCCTTTTAGATGGTTCCTGTCTTTCCATCATTTTTCTCTTGCCATCCAGTGCTATTTTTTCTCCTTATTGCTTCCTTTTCACTCAGATATTCTCCCTTTCTGTCCTCTCTTCCTGCTCATTTCTTAGGGCTACTGCTGGTAATGCAGACCATGGTCACATCCTTGTTTGAAATATTCAGAATTCAGAGGAGAGAAAGCAACAGATCCCAGAAATCACAATATCTTTCACCACTTCTCGCAACTCTATTTAGGGTTCTATTTATCCTCTTGTTTATACAGTCTACTTTCAGTTACATTAAAACTTTCTAGGGGCAGAGACTCAATTATCTCTTGATGGTGCTAATTAGGGGTCTGACACCCAGTGACACTGTGTGTCTGTAGGCAAGTAATTTTCTTCTCTGGGTCTATTTCCTTGCAAAAGAACTAGTCAAACATTTAAAAACAGCGCTGATTTGGGAATGGTTATGAGTTAGGGGAAGGCTGAGAAAATGGGGCTCTGTCTCCCCCATCCTTGAAGCAGCACTGTGCCATGTTGTCTAACACAACTGACTACAGTCCAAGGAGCCAACTTGATGGGTACAGAAAGAGAGTACACACCAAAAAACTGCGGACACTTTCTAACCAGCACTGTAGACTTTGGTAGCTTTCCATGTGAGCTTACCATCAGATTTTATTTGAGTCAAAGAATCACTTCTCTTTTGTTTTCTTAGCAAGCTGAACACCATTTCCAAAGTGATAGATGACTTCCAAAGTCGCTCCAAAATTCTACGGCAAGTGGGGATGCCAATCTCTGGTCTGTGTGCAGTTCTGCCTAAGGCATTGTTAGATTCCAAGATGTGGAAAGGAACAAAAAGTTCTTTGCCTCATTGCTCTAAGCACCACTATAAATACAAATAGATTTTATAATAAAAATATTTCATCAAAGACAGTATTAATACTTAGGAGAAGACAGGCTCCTTTTGAACAGTAGCCATACCAGGGTAGAGCTCCTAGGACAGGGGCCATCATGGAGAATGTGCCATGTCTGCTCAGGTATGCTTGCCACTGCCTGCTGCGCCCACATGGCACAGCCCGCCAGTGCCTACCATCTGTGTCCAACACCGTACAGCTACATCTGCTATAATATAACAGGACGTGAGAATTTATACCAAGAGAGCCTGTGTGTACCTACTTAAATTTATCCAAGTGTATTTGTTGAAGCTGCCAAGAACTGTACACCAAACAGAATTGATGAGAAGCCCAGTCATGTAATTCCATCTCCATACAAGGTGCAAAGACGATAAACACAGTCATAATGCTTAAAGTAGTACATTGTACTCCAGATTGTTTCATTACTTAAGGACTATTCAACCGGACCTCTAAATACAGTCCTAAATATTCTCCAACCAAAGCAGATGGAGAAACTAGAATACCTTAGCTCCTCATTCTCCAGTTCTCTCTTTAATTCATTTAGTGGGCCACCAGTGTTCAGTGAGGGTCCGCTCCACCACACCACTTTAGCATTGCCCTCTTTGGACATCAATGGACATTAGAATAAGAAGAGTTACCAGGACCTTCAACAAGGACACACATTCTAAGCTCCTCATCACACAGGAGTAAGGGGACTTGTCCAAGGTCATCCATCTAGCTCATGTGATAAGCGTTTGGGTCTCCCGATCTAATAGTCCTTCTGTAGAGCAAAGCTGTCTTTTTTCTGTGGACTGACTGAAACCCTGGTTTACTGTGCCAAACAGGGGATCCTGGGCAGTAAAGGGCCTATTAGCTGCTCTGAGTGGGAAGGAGTGGCAGAAGGCATTCCAACATACTCCTTCATCCTGGGTTCTCTACTGATGCCTGACAGGTAGCATTTGAGAAGCTTCTCTTCCATCAAAGCAGGAGAGGAGGAACAAAGCATAATGTATCTACACAAGGTGAACTATTTGCCATAAAGGAGTGAAAATTTTTAAAAAATTATAAATATATTATATATATATATTTTTTCACATCTTGTATTTCCCGGGGTTCACCCACCCCGGGATTGCTCCCACTCAACCCCCCCACCAGTTGTGTACTTTATTTTGGTTGTTAGCTTGCTTTGACTTTTTCTCCAGGCCTTTTATTTGTTTTTCTTATATCTCATATATTAGTGAAACCATTCGGTTTCTGTCTTTTTCTTTCTGACTTTGTTTCTGCTAATGTGATTTCATCTAGGTACATGCATGTTATCACAAATACATCAAGTTTGTCATTTTTAACTGATGAGTAATATTCCTTTGTGTATATATACCACATCTTTTTCATCCATTCATCTGTTTTGGGACATTTGGGTTGTTTTCACGTCAGGAGGAGTGAAATCTGACACAGGCTACAAGAGAACATGGACAACCATGAGCCATGAACATGTAACGTTCAGAGAACGATGGAAAACACAGATAGACAAGTGTATGCTATGCTCCCCATGAAACATCGAAAACAGACAAATTCATGGTGACAGATAGAAGATTTAAGGTTTCCTGGGTGTACAGGAAGGGAGGGATTATTTCAGGGGATGAAAAATTTTGGACTTAGATAATGGTGATGGTTGCTTAAAATCATGAGTATAGGTGATGCCACTGAAGAAAATGGTTAAAATTCACATTTTTTACTGGTTGCATTATAAGAATAGAAAAATAAAACATTCCTCTGAGCCTTAAAAGCTTTCTAACTTTTAAAGAAAGTTATTCAATTAAATGACCCTAGGTCATCTTTAAACTTAGATCAGCAACCTCCTAATCAGGGGCTAATTTATCAGAAATTTGGCATACAGCCTTTTGGCGTAATACTCTGATCAGACAGATGTCTGGGGTACTCAGGTAGGAAAAACCTGAGTGCCAGGCTGAGTGGGAAGCACCACTCTTTAATTTCACAAATTTTTGAGGGCAGTCTTCAAAGGGACTTAATACAGTAGGCTTTTCTAAAAGGTGCCTGGTGGAGCAGGTGGTCTGTCCTTAAGACCCAGGACTTCCAGCAAAGGAAGAAAGGACAGGCTGAATCATTTAACAGCCTGAGAGTAAAGCAGTCTGGAGAACAGCCTCACCTCCTTGTGGAGAGCAAGCAGCAATAGAGGCCGAGCAAGTTGAAAAGTGTGCCAGTGCCAGTGGATTTTATGAGTACTCAGCTGAAAAGCAAAGACTTTTCTAACAGCTCTGTTATTCAGTGCTTGCCTGAGTTGCCAAGTTGGAGTAACTTAACCCCTTATTAATATCTCAAGTGCATGTCTTCTCTTGAGGCTGGCCTTGACTCAGCAGCCCCTGCACATCGGTCCTGGGGCCTAGGTCCAGAGTGTGGTAGGGCTGTGTCAGATGTGAAAGTGCTGTCTATCCCTTCCTCTTGGTCCTTCACTCCTCCTCTCCTGCAGACAGTGCCTCTGCTTCTCCCTAGGCCTTCTAGGCTAGTGGACACAAACTGCAGACCCCACAGGATCAAGGTTGACTGTCAGAGAAGGGTCTTGTCCTTTCCTGCTGCCCCTTCCTCTCCAGGCAGGTCACAGTGACTCGGGAACATTACCTTTTCTCTGGGGTAATGGTGTGGAGAGGGTGACAGGCATGACCAATCAGGGTTGAACTACTCCTGGGGACCCCAGGGGTATTTGCTTAGTGACAGGTGGGCTCAAATGTAATTTTCCAAACAGAGGGAAGGTGCAGCGCCAGCTTTTCCAGGAGTCAGACCTGGCCCAGCAAAGCAAGACAGTCCTGCCACCTCCCCACTACTTGTCCCTGCTCAGTGTCACCTGGTTGTTTAGATATTTAAACTGGATCCTAGATGGTCTCATGGGCATCTTGGCTGTTCTGCTTAAAACCCCCCTCCAATGACTCCTCTCTGCCTTAAAATGGAATCTAGTTTCCTCAGCACAGATCCCAGGTCCACCAGTATCTGTTCACCTGTCTCTCCAGTCTTAGCTTCAGCCACCTTTCGGGGTACCAGCCAGACCAAAAGTCAGGCAGGCTGTCCCACCACACACATCCCCGGCCTTTCCCTTCCTGGCAACATCCTTCTCAGACTCCTGGCAGTTCCATTGTCATCACCTGGACTTCTCAATCCTCCTGCCCTACATGCCCCACAGGGGTGCAATTAGCTAATCTCTCCCCACAGTACCCCTTTCTTCAGATCCCGATTAGCTCTCATGGGGCTAGCTGCAATGTGTATGCTTTCTGCAGGCTTCTCCCCTCCAGGCACAGAGTGCCTGCAGGGCAGAAGTAAGTGCCTCTGTCACCTTGGGTTAAAAGACATCTTTACCAGAAAGGCAGGCAAAATGAGAGAGGAAAAAGGGCTTTGCAGACACACCTGGGATTGAACTGTTTTGCTGTGAAAAGCTTCACAATTTTCCCAAACTTGGTGAAAGGTGAAAAAAGTTATGCCAGCTCTTGGGTAATATTAAGAATTAGAAATTGCACAGAGCTGTCACTCAAACTGCAACCACTGCCATCACGGGCACCTGCACACAGGAGGTGTTCCACACCTGATGAACATCCCCATGTGGAATGAACTCCCTGCTTCAGGGAGCTTTGGTTTCACATGTCTCTAAAGAGGTCCTGGCCCTGCCTATCCGCATGCTCCCTGGCTGGGCAGCTGGAGGGGCCACGGCATGTGCCCCACTGCCTCCTCTTGCGCCTGTACACCAGCACGCCTGCTCTTTAAGCAAGTGGCACAATTCACTGCCCTCTTTGGAGCACCTTGACTTCACCAGAAATTAGAGACTTGGAGCCTCACATCTGCTTCCTATTATCAAAGCAGCTTATAAAACCAAACAAACCCAAAACTTCTGTGTCCTATTTCTGGGTTCCACGTATTCAGGATGTCCTTGCTTACCTCCCTCTTTGGGCCCCAAGACTCACAGAGACAGGCTCCCTTTGGCTCCATAGCTATGAGCATTTCCCCATGTCTCTGGGAACAGCCACTCCTTTGCCCCTTGGAGTGACTTGCTCCAGGCATGGTAGACAAGAGTATAGGACAAGGGTCAGTGCTCTTCAGGAGCAGAGGTAACCATGGATTCAGGAAGTTTGCTAAGCACTGGAAATCACCATAGTGATGACCCACTGGGTAACACTTTATAGTTTACAAAGCACTTACCCAGACATCTTTACAGGAGTCTCAACCTGTGAAACAGGAAGGGCAGGTTCATTTTCTCTTCTTCTTTATTTTATACCTCACATCATGGCCATTACCATTATTACCATCACCACCTACCTCACTACCATCATCACACTATCACCATCATCACCACCATCACCTCCATCACTACCATCACCATCACAATCACCACCATTACCATAATCATCATCACCACCACTATCATCACCACCATCATCACCTCTACTACCTCCATTTTCCCCACTAGCACCTCCACCACTACCACCTCTCCACCTCTACCACTACCACCAACACCAGCATCATCACATCTCTTCTACTACCACCATCACTACCACCACCTTCCCTTTCTCCTCTACCACCACCACCACCACCACCACCACCACCATCATCACATTATCATCACCTCCTCCACTATAGCTGCCATTAATGCCTGAGCTTGAGACTGGATGCCTTAGCTCTAGCCGGAATAGTAATTCTGCATGATGACTAAAAAAAATTATCTCCATTAGATACATGTGGAAACTGATCAAAAGTTTAGGTAATCTGTGAAGACATGCAGCTAGTAAACAGTGTGGTCAAGATGCTAATGTCTTTCCAATTGTTTGTGCTCAATCACAAGCTCAGTCACCCCAGAATCCCTTTACTTCTGTCAGAGTGGAAGCACTTGGGGTTTTAGTGCTACTCCAAAAGCCTGATTCCTATTGTAGTTCAACAGCGTTCAGCAAAGTACAGGTAGTTCGGCCCACCTGCCTCAGGGCACCACTCCCATGACAGTGGCTATGGGCTACCCCTTCCCTCTCACCTCCCTCTCCTCACCAAAGCTCGCCTGGCCTGTGAGGAGCACTGCTGCCTGTAAAACAGTCACCAGCCTAATTGTCAGATTCAGAGGGTGCAGAGGGCCCAACTCTGGCCAACGTGGTGTGAAAGGAAATTTTCTAGATGCCCCTGAAAAAGATTCTTCATTGATTTAAAAGGGAGAAGAAGGCAAACACAAACAAGCATGAAAGCACTATCATCTCATCTTTAGCTGGACATATTCATATCTGTATGTAAAACCCAGCATCGTGGCCACCATCAAGGGACCAGGAGGACTTCTAAAGTTATACACTGAGGTGGTAGAGAGAAGAGGTGAAAAGAGTGAGGGTCCTGGCTGAACCAGTGTACTAACTTTACCACATTAGTGCCATCTTAATTTGGAGTTTGCTCTGTGTGAGCTAAAATTTCCTTATGTAGAAACTATTTCAAGCTGAGTTTTCCAATACTTACACCTGAAAGCAGCCTTATTGATAGATTCTATTTGCTATCTCTACACGCCACTCCTCATCCTGCCGCTTTATCCCTCTGTTGCTTGATGCTTCCACCCTTATCAGCCATTTGGGCACATTAAGACTAAGCTTAGTCTCACTCAGCAGGGAATGCCAAGAGCCGTAAACACGGTTAAGACAAATGCTTCTCTGTCTCCCAGTTAGCTCTCAGCCTGTATGTGAGATGCTTATTTCAGATTATGGTCTCAGTCTAGATCTAGAGAGATCAGCCCAAATCTCCACCAAAGGGTTGCCCATGTATTTCCACATGTAGCAAATGGGCTCTGCATAGGCATGTCAAGTCCGAGGATAGGCACTTCACGTTACAGTTCTGAAAGGTGGAGAGGCAACAGAAGACCCCACCAATCTCCCACTCTCTGAAGCCTGGAGACAGAGGATATGGATTTAGACTTGTGGGTTCTTTCTTATCCTCAAAGGATAAAAAGATTTCTGATGATAGAACTTTCCAGAATCTCACATTCATCATTCCTCCTCAGGAACTTATAAGGATTTCCTATTCCTAGTTCATTAGGTCCCAACTTATCTGTTTTTATCTTTTTCTAGTCTGTTAGGTACCTTGTCTTCTAGTAACACCCACTCCTCAGGGTAAGACATGACTGCCCTGTCTACCATTTTGGCCCCAGCCCCCATGTAGAGCATCCATCAGGGCACACAGCAACACCACCACACTTGAAGACATGTCTCTAGAAGAATGCCCTGAGGTGCGCTGAGATTAAGGGTGGGGCTCACTGTCAGAGTCAGACAAGCGGGGGGAGGAAGGTTGGGCCTGATGGAGAGAAGTCACAACCCAGGTCACATTTGCTACTCAGCACAGTTCTGCAGTCTATGAATTTGAGTATGAGAATCATCAGGGAGGTCAGGCCATGGGGGTGGGTGTGACCTGGAGGCGGGTGAGGGGACTGGGAGGTTGTACTGGTACAGGGAAGTGATACTCCTATGGGAAATATGAGTTCCTGCCGAGACACAGGAGCAGGCTATGTGTGTTCATTCATTTGGGAACTAAAGCTGGATGGAAAGGTAAGGTGTGAGCTAAAGCAGAACTTAAGTGACAGGGTAGAGTTTGCCCTTCAGATGAAGGGTGCTGTCCCTAGCATTTCAGATCCACCATGACTTGGACCAAGGACAGCTGGTGATCAAGGGTGATGTGTGCCAAGCTAGGTTTCAGGAAGATAAATATGGAGACAATCTGCAGACAGATTGGACTGAAGTTCAGAGCCCCTGTGGTGGCACAGTGATGAGTGATGAGCGTTGGAACCGGAGAGAGAAGGAGCAGGGAGAGGAAAAGCAATGGCATATTTAGCAGAGAGGGGACTTGTCAAACCCGACCTCAGGGCTGCCTTTAGAACGCCAGGCAGAATGGAAGCATTGTGCATAACGAGAGTCTGCCGCAAGAGCTGGCTGTGCCAGGCAGGTGGCCTGAGCTCACTCCCTGGCTGCAGCTCCCCCCAAATGTGAATCTAGCTATATCAGCTTTGTTCCTTTCCTCTCCCAGTTATAAGACAAGAATTCCATGGCACCAAAAGGAGACAAACTACAGATCTTCCACAGCCATTGCATCTTAGCTAAATCATTTAAACTTCCTAAGCCTCCAAGCCCTAAGCCGTACAATGGAGAACATGTCTTCTTATGAAGACTCCTCCAGGACTGAGGGTAATGTGTATACCGGGAATACTTCAGCAATGTTCCCTTCTCCAAACCCCTGGTGAGTCTAGAATTCATAGTTTCTGAGATGTGATGCAGAGAAGCAGGAGAATCCATATGGAACTGTATACAGGTCATCCAAGCTAATGGTGATAGATGATAAAAGAGGACAATAACAATAATTACTGAAATGTGTGTCCATGGAGACACGTGTCCTGTCTGCCCACTGCACACACAATCTACATGGTTAACTGGGCGTGGGGGCTGCCCCTTGGAAAGAGCTGGCTGATTCTCTGAGACCTCAAAGATGGGAGGAAGGACAAAGGACCCATCAGTGGGAGTAAGAGGGAGGCCAATTTTGTCTCACAGGCAGACTTCTCTAGGCAGGAGCCCCTCAACGGGAAGGGTATCTCTGGGGTGCTGTACACCCAGGCATAGGGTGGGTCACCTGGAGGGTGGATTCAGAGGCTGAGCCTCAGCTAGACAGTTACATTGCATGCCCTCTCAGGTCCTTGACCAGCAGTCCTTGATGCCATGAGATGTCCTTGAATTCATGAGAGGGGAGCAAAGGAAGTGGAAGGATGGATGCAGGCAGGAGGAGCAGGGATGTTTATCAAGGTAGGCACGGTCCAGGGCAGCATGGTGCTTCTGTTGTCCTGGCCCATCCTCTTTTCCCCATCCACTTGGATTCCCTCAGCCTGAGATGGTCGCGGTCTTGCAGGCCTACGAAAGCACCGCCCACTAGAGACTAGCTCTGGTTCTACTCACTGGGCAGCTCTCTGCCTCAGCTCCTCAGCCTGCCTCCTGTGCCAACACAGGCCGGTCACACCATCCATCCAGGCTCCTTAGCAACCAACAGGCAAGGAAATGAAATGCCTGCCAACAGAGCTGGTCACACTTCCATATGGCTCGGAGACATCAGGGTGCACAACCGCTTTGGCAGATGAGGGCCTCACCATGCAGTTGTTCCTTGGGCACTGGCTACTGAGGGCAGGATCTGTCTAAGTAGCATGGGGCTCTTGCCTAGAAGGGCAGCCTTCCCTCATGCAGCCTCCGTCTCTGCTTTTTTTTGTCCTTTCTGTATCCTGGCCGGGTCCCAACAGTTTGCCCAGAAAGCTGGAAGGATTTGGTGGTGTGCACAATACACCTGGGAACAAACCTCAGTCTGGAGGGCAACTAGATGCTCACTGGATCCCATGGCTCCCAGATGAGGACAGTAAGGCACAAGGAAGGAGAAGGTTTTGCCCAAAGTCACAAAGTTCCATAGTATAAATGAGCCGGCAGCACACACACCTTAAAAACAAAATCATATTACTTCTCTGCCTTTTCTAATCTACCATCCAGAACTGTGCTTGCTCTGTTGTTTGATGGACCAGTGAGGGAGACAAAGCTTGTTACCAATTCCCCAGTCACTGTAACTTTCCGAACCTCAAACTCCTCCTCTGTAAAATGGGGCTGTCAAAGCCATGGGGATGTGGTATGTGAAACAGGATGTTTATATTTGTCAGGATCTTTAATAATTGTCAAAGTACTAACTATGCAAGTTAGTACTATAAAAATAAGCCAAAAAGCAGAACAGATCTAAAACCTGAGTGAGTGGTGAGAAGGACTGATTTCTCAGTCAAGATGAAAACACACAGAAGAGAAGCAATTCCCCCAAAGTCAGAGAAGCAGGTACCTGGAGTGGGGCCCTGGCTCTTGCTCAGACCACCATGTTGGGCCTCACTTGCAGGATCTGTTGGTCTCAGTTGCTCCCCAAGGCATGTCAGAGTGGGTTTGGGAGGGAGGAGGGGAACAGAACCCTGAACGCCAGACCAGAGGCAGCTGACCTCGCAGAGGTGGCTGAGTTGCTCCTATTCTAGACATGGACATTGCCTGCATTGTGCCAAGCACAGGGTGCCAGTGACCCGGGAGAGCCTCATCTGCTTCCTGCTCTGGGAAGCTGATGGGTTTATCCCTGACTGCTCTCTGAGCCTCTCTGCTGATCCCACGCCACCCAGAAGGGCAGACTGGTCTCTCCTCCAGCTCCTGCTTGGCGCCACAGCACCAGCTCAGCTTACAAACTGGCCATCGCCTCTAACAGAAAAGCAGATCTCACTCAGAGAGTGTTTGCTACAAGCTGTAAATAGCCATAATTTTGACTTTTTGTGGGTGTCTCTTTTTCCTTGTAATAAAGAGCTTGTTCTTCTTGCTGACCAGTTCAATATAAATGATAGAAAACAGCAATAGAGGCCAGGATCAGCCCCAGCAGGGGAGGGTGGTAACAGGGATTTTAGTCTTTTCTTTGAGGACCTCAGGGCAGTGAGATGAGCATGGGCTTCCTCTCCCAGGTGAAGATGTGCCTGTGTAGGAACTGAGAAAGGGCGAGGAGTCCTGGGGTCTGGACAGGGGTCTGGCCCCTGCATTCACCTCAGCATGAGGGCACCACAGCACATAGCCCACTGCCCTCTGAGGGGGAGGGGTGGGATCCTGTCCCACAGGGCAAACAAGCCCAGTGGCCAGAGCTGAAGGCCTGGCAGAAGGACTAACCTCTTGACTCCAGTCCTCAAGCTAAGCCAGGTCCCAGGTCAATATTGCACATACACGATCTCCCTACAACCCTGGGTGGGGGGAACATCATTTTTCTCTCAGCGAGACTGGGACTGCCATCAGCCTGGTGTCTTAGCCATGGAGTTCCATGATGAGGTTTTCTCATGAATAGCAGGACACTTCCATCCCTGACTCCATATTGCACTATGGTAGCAACTGCGCCATTCTGGAAATTGGCATCTTAGGTTTTAACTTAAGTGTGACCACTCTCAACTGGCAGGCCTTGGTGGCCACGTACACACTATGAACCTGATTTTCCTCACTCACAGAATGAAGAATTGGGATTAATTGGTAGATCCCAAATGTTGGTTCTCAAGTGGCTATCTAGACATGTGAATACAGACTCCTGGTCCCATCTCCCTCATCTGTTGAATGAGAATAGTGGGGGGAAGCCTGGGGTCTGTGCTTCCAACAGGCTCCCCATAAGAGTGACCACATTAGAAAATGCAGGTCTCCCTGGTCCCCATGGCTCTTTGCAGGGTCAAGGTTCTGAAACTTACCTCTGCTCCAGGAAGAAAGGTGCTCTGTGAGGAACAAGCTGGACCTGCCCCACCTGGCACATGGTGGGTGGGGTGGGATGGGGAAAAGAAGGACTGCCTCTGAAGCTGCCCACAAGGGATGATGTGAACCTTTGCAGACCCTGTGGGTCTGGGAAGAGCAGGTGAGGGAAATATTCCCGTGGGGTGGCAAGCCCAAGGCAAATATGAGGGAAGGTAAGTCGGGGTTTCCTGCAGACAGTCCTGGGAACTAGTCAGAAGCCATCTTGCATGTGTGTCAGCCACTTGTCATTAGCCATTTGCAGGTCCTCAGGCAAGATGCCCAGTGCCTCTGGGTTTAGCCAGCAGCAAGGTCTGTCTTGCCAATGCAGGGCTGAGATGTGACATGCTGGGTCTATGGGAAGTGAGGAGCAGGCTCCCACCCTGGCCTGAGCACACGTGGCCTCCCCTACACTTGCAGAGCTGCTCTCTCACAGAGGTCAGGGAAACCACCCCCCTGTCACCTGAGGTGGGTGAGTGGGACAGCAGGGCATCCCTGTAAGCAAGCAGACAAACCAGTACCTAGCCACTCAACGCCTCACCAAAGTCAGCCGCAAATCTGCGTCCAGCCAGAAGCGCAGGCCCAGCCTGGCTGTGGCTGCACTGGGCTGCACTGGTTACTTCCCCATTTTCTCACCTTTGCTGTGCAGGAAGGGCGCTGTCATGCTTGTAGGACAGAGGAATCTGAAGCTCATTCAGCTGATGGGGAGAGAGCTTAAGCCCAAGTTTTGCTTATGGGACTTTTGGTCTTTTTTTTTTTTTTTTTTTTTGAACTTCTCCCCCATAGAAATGCCTTTCTCCTAAGTTGTCTCAGATCCCTGAATCTACTGGGTCCTGGAACTCTTTTAGAGTCCTCTTGAGGTCTGTACTGGACTGATTAGTGCCCTCCCCTGCCCCAAATTTATGTTTCCCCAGAAGTTCTGAATGTGACCTTATTTAGTAGTGGGAATATTGTGATGTCACTAGTTAAGAGGAGGTCGTTCTGGAGAAGAGGGAGCTTCTAACCCAGGAGGCTGGTGCCCTTGCCAGAGCAAGAAACAGAGACACATGCAGTACATGTCCCTGAAGACAGAGAGTCAAGGAATGTGTCTGCAAGCCAAGGGGTGCCGAGGGTAGCTGGGACTACTGGAAGCTAAAAGAAACGAAACAGATTCTCCTCTAAAGAATGACCCTACTGACACCTTGATTTTGGACTTCTGGGCTCTAGAACTGAGGTTCTAGAACTTTAGGCTCTGAGAGATTAAATTTCTGTTGCTTGAAGTCACCCAATATGCACTAATTTGTCAGAAGAGCCACTGGCCGCCAGGCACCCAGCTAGTCTGCAGGCAGATTGGTGGGAGGAGGCAATGACACCTGATGATGTCAGCCTCCTGAACGCCCACATGAATCACACCCAGTACAAGCCAGAACCCCTCTGACTTTGATGAGTTCTGTTTAAGGCACTTGCAAGGAGTGGGGGCATCCCACTGGGTTGTGAATTCAGTGGAACTAGGAGGGGTCAGAGCACAGAAAAGTGAGCAGCATGACGGGCAGGTTGGGGTCCACAGGGTGGGTGATCCCTCTGTGTCGGCCTCTTTCAGGAGGAGCAAAGTCCTGCTCCAAGCCAGCTCCAATTCCACCATGTTAGGAGTCACGTGTGGAATGAAGAAGAAATTGAGATGGAAGAGATGGATAGCAATCTGTGAGACTAACCTACAGAACGGGGATCCTGGGAAGCATGTCCAGGTCCAACTTTAATGAAGCTGTGAATTCCTTACATACCCCAGCAAGGAAATGTTCCAATGACATAATGAGGAAGTAGCAAAGCATATGTGACATGCAGCAGGCAGATGCAGGGATGCGCAATAACAGGAGAATTTACCTTTGGGGGCAATAGTCATTACTGACAGGTCATATATCTCTTGGGACATGCCAAAGAGATTAGGAAGCTGGGTTACAGGTGAGAGATGTGCTATCACCCACCCGCTAGTGTGCCAGAGGGGGCTAGAGAGATAGGAGGTGTTCCTCTTATCTGAAGCTCCATCTTTCTACCTGCTTCCATGTTCCACACCACCAAACTTTCTACCCTAGGCCTATCTCACCTGCTCCTAATGGTGGTGCTTTAACACCAGCTGAATGCCTTTGAGGTACCCTATGCTGCAGGACATACAGACACCAGAAGACACATCTCTGCTCTCGAGCAGGTATTAGTCTAGGTTGGCAGGATTCACATATCCCCTCCCCCATAGAAGGAATGACACATGAGTGACACAGATGGCCAGTGCCATAGCTGGCTGAATTGACCTATGAGGGTTTCCTGGAGAAGGCAGCCTGAGAACTGAGCCCTGGGGCAGGAGTGGAGCTGAGTGCTGAGCTGGAGGGCAGTGAGGGGCAAGGTCAGGACACAGGCTCAGTGTATCCTGATGTCTGGCTCTAGCAGATGGTATAGCGACTGGCAAAGCAGAAGGCCTTTGATAGGCAGTGAAGAGACTTGGGGCTTTATTCTGCAGGCAATGTTGAACCAACAATGCATAAGTAAACCTTATGAAAGCATTTTTCAGATAGAACTGAAACAGATTTTCAATTTCCAAGCAAATAATACAAGAAGCACATTCTAACTTGAAAGCTCTGAAGTGAGGGGGCTGAGGATTGGCTCTGATAAGAAGTGGCCACTACAGTTGAAAACATTCCAAAGTGGGCATTGTTTTATTTTTAAACACCTGCCTCACCCAGTGTTTTCTGAGACCTCACCTCTCCCAGGAAGCCTTCCTTGATTGTGTGGACCAGCGGTAAAACAGCACTCCTTTCTTAAAATTAATGATGTATCCAGTAATTCTTAGACTTCTGTCAAGATTTTATGGGTTGATAAAATGTTAGGGATGCACATAAGAGCTGCCAACTTTTTACTCTGATAAGTAGAAGTATTAAAAATAAAAACAACCATTTACTATCCCCCTTTGTTTCATAAAAGGAAAGAGAAGCAATCTAAGAATAAAAAGTGTTGGCAACCCCCAGTCCCCCAGTACATCAACTTTCATGCACATGCACAAACTGCACACTGCTTATTTTTCTCATCTATCTGCAGACTGAAACATTTGCATTCTAGATCCTGGCCCAGGTCAGCAGACTGGCCATTCAGAAACTGAGGTCCTCCCCATTCTCCAGTTCATAGTAAACTTTCTGTGTCCTTTTGAGAAAGACAATCTTATTCTGGTACCCAAATCCTCAAGGATTTGACTCCAGTCAACCAGTCTGTGGGAGATGGGGGAAATGCCCACAATATTTTGCAGCTTTTCCCATCTAGAACCACAGTCCATCTGGCCCCCTCGGGAATCTGTGCGAACTCTTACTTTGACCAATAGACAACAAGTGGAAGTGATAGCTTGCAACCACTAAGCTGAATTCTTGCAGCTTCTTCTCTCTCACAGGAAACCTGCCTCCAAGCACACGGACAAAGCCAAGGTACCTGCAAGAGACCAGGTTGGAAGAGGACCCTGTCACTCCAGACAGACGGGCCAACACCATTATGGACAGGCCATTCGAAGGCTTCACCAGCTGACTCCAGACACTTGAGCTAGTCCCACTCTAACCAGCTGAGTCCTGCTGGGCCTGGAGGTCCCAACTGCTAGACCTGCAGAAGTGTGAGCTGTACGAAGCATCAGGCTGTTAGGTGGCACAAGCTAATGGATACACTGGTCTCCAACCACAACCACCTTTCTAACAAAGAGGTTACAAAGGGGGTCTTCTATAGCCTTCACTGCCTTTAAATACAACTTGGGTTTTCCTGACTCTTTGCTTAAATTGTTTTCCCTGTGCCTGAAATAGTTGCTTTCTTCCTCCCTAAACTCAAGTCAATTGCCACTTCTTTAAATCCTAAGTACTATAGCACTCACTGTTTACACCACACCCTTGGCCTTTAGTCACATACTCATGTAAGGGCATTTTTCCACCCTGTTGTAAATTATTTCTGATAATATCAACTTTACATGGGTTGGGTACATCTTGCCTTCTTAATTAAATCATCTGTTTTTATGGACAAAGGCTGTTCTGATATTTACAGTCCTCAGCTTTTAGCCCAGTATTTTACCCAGGAAAGGTGTATTTATTGCTCACTGACTGATGAGATTTGAAAACTCAAGGAGCATCTGAAAGTATCTGTGCTTGGTCAATTCTCAGGATGTGATGTGCTTTTGCTGGCCTTTAAGCTGCATCTTAGATCCTCATGCTTTTCCATAGGGTCTGAGATAGTTTTTAATTTTCACTGCAAATGATTTCTAGAACATGGGTTACCCTGACACTAATACTATACTAAGTCAGAGAGGAACCCAACATAAAGCAAGTAAAACCTTTCCTGTCAAATGATTATTTGACTTTTCCAAGTCTTCCGGGACTTTCTGGAACTCTCTAGAAACTTTCCCTTATTACTGTGACCTTTCATTTGTCCCAGGCTCTGGCATTGGATAATCTGGTTTTCCTGTGCCTTTCAGACTTCACTGAGGTCTTTCAAGTGAACTACAAAGCTTTGAGGGAAAAACAGATAAAAAGCTTAGCATTGCAAATGAGGGAAGCATTAAAACCCAAGCTGGAAATGAGGTAAGTGCATTTGAAAGAGCCAGAGCTCAGAAGACTGGCTGCTAAAGGTTAAATTGCAAAGGTAAAGGCCAAGGTTTCTTGCTCTCGTGATTTAATCCTTTGGTTCTGCTTTCTGAAAGGATGGAGAATCAAGTCAGCCAGAGCCCTTGCGGGCCCACCTTCCTCCTTTTCCATCTCCCCTGCTCAGAGCTCCTACCCCAGGTCCCTCACACTTCCCTCAGTGGAGCGCCTTTAATTTCTTATAATCTCAAGCATGTTCTCTTCTGTTATACTAGATTTCATATTAGAAATTTAAGACAACTCTGAGGTGAAAAAAAGGAAAACAAAAACTGGTAATTCGTCACTACCTTGAGATAACCAGGCAACACTCTGGGACATAGGATCAATCTATTTCCTTCCACGTTTCTATTTCTGTTTCTCCAAAACTGGCATCATTCTATTCATATTCCTTCACAATCACCTTTATTTTTGCTTAGAAGTAGGTTTTAAACATCTTGTCTGTTATTCCGTTTAGTTTCTAATATAACTTTCAATAACCAGACAGCTTTTTAGTAGTGTGGATTGGTGTACCCGGATTTAGCTAATCATGTTCTGTTTGGCTGCTTTAGATTTGAAACCTACCTGCATACAACTGGGGGGTAGAAGCGGACCAGGTGGAGGGGGGGGCGCTCTTCCACCCTGGCCCCAGGCCCAGCTGCTCCCCCTTCCCTCCTGAAGCAGACCACTGAGGTGAGCTTCCTGTCTTTAGTAGAGTAATAAGTGAGGGTAAATATTGGAAATCATTGGCATAGAGTCTCAAGCCTAGCTGGAGGCATTAGAGCTGGGACCCCAAGTCCTAGTCAAGGGCCCTGCATTCAGTGCTCCTTCCGCGCAGGGCTGACTTGGGCCTGCAGCTCCTACTCCAGGATGCTGTGACACCACACAGCAGGGCCCTGGCCTTGTGGTATGAAAAGTTTCTCATCTTCTGGGTCCGCAGGCAACTTTGACGCTCCTGGCCTTTGCCAGTTCATTGTCCCTGTCCTCTGCCCTCTGGAGGGGATCCCCAGACAGACTCAGACACTTCCCAATGCAATGGGAAAAGGGAGGCCAGCAGGGGGATACTGGGGTCCCTGAACTTTCTGGACAAGTGGGGTTCTGTGCCATCAATGAACAGGGGCTGCATCCCCTGTACTTCACATTCTTGAATATTCAAGGCCTCTCTTCACATTCCACCAATTTTTCTCCCAGAGGGATGAGGAAGACTCTTCCCACTTAAAGGCCCCTTTTCCCTTCTAGGGTAAGAGGAAGCTGTTTGGAAAAGAGCATCCTTCCCAATCATAAAAACACAGGTTCTCCAAGACAGGGCTTCAGCTTCCAGGTTGTGGGGGTGGGGTGGGGTTGGAGGGGGTGGGGGTCTTTGTTTTCTCTCTTAGGACAGTGCAGGGCTCAAACGTCTCCTTGTGAGCACAGTCTCATGGCTACACAGTGTCACACTCCCCTCTATCTCCCTGCCCCCAAGACATTGACATATTTTCAGCCAAGATGCCAAGCATTTAATCTGTCTGGTGCTGGGTGAAAATAGCCCGTCCCTCATCTCTTCTCTGCCTGCACAGGCTCCTCGCTCCCCATCCTTCGCTCTTTTCTCCACTCACCTCCTGTCCTTTATTTCCCTTTCTCCGCTACCTCTCCAGCTTTTCCCTTTGCTCCCCTCTCAGATGCCCTTCTCCACCTGAGGGATGGGCAGCTGTGCACACTCAGCATTCGCAGAGTCGCATGGGAGTTCAGCTAATTGAGGTACTTCTTGCAAATTGCTTAAAATTTGTGCAGACCCGCTGAAAATGGAAAAACACAGAGCGGTGAGCATCAGCTTGTGATCCCGAGGATGCTATTAATGAAACCCCAGGCCTTGCGAGGCATGGATTGTGGGAACATCTCCTGACCAGTGTGGAAGCACATAATGAGCACAAATTACTAAAGAAATCCTGGCGCCTTGTGTCGTCCTGAGAGGAGATGCAGAGAGTGATCCCACTTGCCCACTTGACAGCCACTGCGTGCCCACAAGCTGCATTAGATTGAGCGGCAACCCTTGTCTCGCTGGTCCTTTCCTCAGCTGGCCTGATCTGAGACTGAGGATGGCCTTTGAGGGCTCCAACTAATATTCTTTTGGTGCTAAATAGTTGCTAAATTTTGCTAAATGGGGGAAAACATCTCCATTTTTCTTATTGTCATACTTACTACTTATGACTTGTAGATGTAAGTCCTAAGGGAGATGAGGTCACATCCAGATCCCAGGATCCTATGTGAGCCCCAGGTACATGCTAGCTGGGTCACTGCTTCTGCCTCTACCAGCTACCACTTCTACCAACTCATTTTACTATGTGTGTTCTAGGTCCCATCCACTCTCCCAACTATCTCGTGTGGTTCATTTCCTTTAACTCTCATGCCATCAGGCTGTAAATGCATCATCCCCCCAGAGATGGGAAATCGAGGCATTCAAAGGCAAAGCAGCTCTCCCCAATCACACGTGCTGTAAATACCATGGCAAATGTTTGAACTCAGGCCATGTGAGCCTAGAGAACCCTTCCTTAACCTTCTCAGTTCAATATTTTTACCAATGAAGTGAGGATGATGAAAATAAAGCTCGCATGTTGTGACTGAAACTCCACATGTCAGAGAGTTAAACTGTAACTGCGCCGTTGGAACTACCAGTGGGCACCAGCCCCAAAATGCAGCTTCCTTCCCATTGGGGCAGAGAGAGGCTCTCATACAACCAACCTAGGAAGGCCTAGCTTTTGGCTTGGGGGAGTTCAGCTGTTATTCAGCATAGTCACTCGGTCCAGATTCAATTCATGAAATTGAAAGGGACCTTAGAAGCTACCTGGCTGGACATCAGATGGGGATGGCCCACTGGATGATACTGGAAATGAGGGCAGAGCTGGGTCTAAACCCAGTTCTCCTCCCTTCATCTGATGCTTACTCTGCCACTTCCTCACTCCCTCTCCCTTTAATCGTCCCTGGCAGGTGCTACTTAGCTGTCACCATGGTTCTACTGGCTGAATCCTTCCCCACACAGCACGCTAGGCAGCTTCGATCAGCGGCGAGTTACAAGTTGACAAGCTTTTACTCTCCCTGCATGATACATGAGGTGATCAAATATATAATTTATCATTCAGACTAAGGCACTTCTGACAGTGAAAGAGGGCATTATTAACAATTACGTGGGAAGTGGGTGTGAGTTGGGATTCTCAGGTGAACTAGACACTAGGGTCACCTGCGTTATGCCTCCATAGGAGGAGGTCTCCCAGGCAGCTGAGTATCCCATGGCTCCTTATAGGATGAAACTGACTTGAAGGAAGACTGGTTGGAAGCATCCTCTTATAGGAGGGTAGGGGAGCGAGTAAGAAGGAAAGAACTTCTTTAGGTTAAAAAGGACAAAGATATGGTTCATACACTTGTCTTGGACTGGGTTATTCCCACAACCCCACCTTCCCCTCCCCACCCCACTGGCGGTACCAGTCATTACCCTCATTACTGAAAAACACTATCTCTGTGAATGCACCCGCTCCAGCCTCCTTCCCTCTCCTTTCTCCTCTTTATATTGAATAATTATTTCTATGGGGTTTAATTAGCCAATTATGAATGTGTTCGGGCATCTTATGAGGAAGAGTCACTTTGTTTACTCGTTGGTAATTAAATGGGCTACATTTCTACATTCGATTTCTGTTTGGGGAGATTTATGGGCATTTTCTGTTTCTAGATGGCAAAATTGAAAAATTAACATCTAATTATTGATAGATTTCCCCAAGCAGGGAGACAGAGAAAGGTATTTCATCCACTGCCAAGTACATTGCATCTCACTGAGGCTGCAGAGCCCCTGTGGAGAATGACAAAGGTGCTGAAGACCAGGTGGGCTGAGGAAAAAGACACGAGAAACTTATTTTGTAACAAGATGGAACTCAACTGTTGGACTACTCTACTCCCCTCTGGCTGTGTCCACATTTTCCTTAAACCTTGAAAGTTATTCTCAGATAACTGTTCTGTGTGGCAAATTCCACTTTATAAAAAGGACTGTGCCTAAGATTTAATCAACAACATGAAGCTCCAAGTGTGGAAGATTCTAACCAGATGCGCTCTCTAATTTGCTTTATGACATTTACCAAGTAAGTTTTTTCAATGATTATTTGTCCTTATGTTTTCTCACTTATGAAGCAACATTTTCAAAAGCTATCAAATTATTAGATTAATTGAGCAGATTATCCCATTAAAACGGTTACAAAGCCAATTCACATGGAAAATATTACAATTAAAATGTGCTTTGTAAATACTTACAAGTTTCCTATAAAGTTTTTTGCCAACTTTTTAATTTTATAACCCCCTGGATTGGGAGTGTAAGGAAAATAATCTGAGACTTTTATTTAAAGGCAAATAAAATTGTTTTGGGGGACTTTCAGCTGCTGTGCCATTCTAAACTAATTTATAGGATCTGATAGATATGAGGGTGCTTCCCTCATATCTATGAGGTGAGATGAAGGATGACTGATATTTTAATGCATCCCTAGGGCATACCTGGCTGCAGAAGTACAAAAAGTTTCACATAAAAAACCCATCTGATTCACACAAGGACCTTAAAATATGGGTCTATTTCTCCAGTCCAGGAGGGGTTACATCATTAGGGTGGAGCCATGCTGTGAGCTCAGCTCAGGTTGCTGGAAGGCTGTGCCTCTGTCCCATACCTGGGCAGAGGTTCAGAGTTGAACAGCTAGATTGTGTTGGCCCATTAAGCTAACCTAAGCTTCAGAGGTTCAAAGTTCCCAAAGATGTTCTGGAAACCTTGCTTAAGGAGATGCTGTGAGCAAATGAAAGATCATGTCTGTTCTCATTTAGAGTACACACTTAAAGGGACTGGAGCCATTTGGTCCCAGCAGTAGTCCCAGCTCTCATTTTGGCCCCATGCAATCTGCTTCAGGACTGAGATAACCAAGAATGGCTTGGAGGAGAGATATCTACTGGAGAACATAGCTCAGCAGTCAGAGCTTCTTTAGGGGGATCCTGGCTCTGTCTAGTGATATGGCCCCAATCAGCCCTGCTGTCCCTTCCATCACCTCAGTCAGTACAGCTGGGGAATGAGGCGGGCAACATCTCCCTAGTCTAATCTCTCACATGAATTAATGGTGGCAGCTGGAGAAAGGTAACTCCCCAGGATGGAGCATCAAAAAACAGAGAGAGGGGGGAGAGGAAGGACGTATAATTAGCAGGGTGGTTCTATGGCACTTTAATCCCCTTGAACTCACTCCCTACCCCCTACACACCATTTTGTTTGACCTTTGTTACCTGGTCTGAGTCATCTTGGTGTGCAAGAAAGGTGTGAGAGAGAGGTGGGGTGATGGCCAAAGCGACCTCATACAGAAATGACAGGGCCAGGCTGAAGAAGTTCCACGTCGGTCATGCTGGAGTATGTGGAGGACAGAGATGGTGGAAAAGACCCAAATCTCTGAGCCATGAATCAGAATATGACCCTTAAGTCTAAGTTTATTTGTGGTGCCAGAGGATGTGACAGCCTTGGAAAATTCTGGGCTTCATGGTTCCTGCTTATGCTCTAAAAGTTCTAGTTTGACGTGGTAACTGAGTCACAGTAGACTGGAAAGACAGGAAGGAGCACTGGGTTGGGGTGAGAGGCCTCAGCTTGGGGAAGACATTTTGCCTCTCTGGGACTCAATTTTCTAGTCTGTAAAATGGACACCCCTTTCTCATCACCTCCACTCAGGCTCTGGAAAACCCTGCACTAGGTTGGGTGGGCATGCTCACATGCATATTTCCATAGGGGTCTATAGCTCTCACAGACTAGAAAGGGCTCTGGGGTGGTAAAGAAAGGGCTCTGGGGTGGTAAAGAACTGCTCACTGAGGTAGTCTTTAGGTCCCTCTGCAGTTGGAGGGGGTAATCATTCCCATTCACTTGAGCTCCGCACCCCAGCCCCTGAGGCTACAACAGGGTTGGGGCCAAGTTTTAACACCCACTTCCAGTGGTTCACTCACCAGGTGAGCCACTGGCAGTGCTATCAGCTCTGTGAGGGCAAGGTGACTGTACTGATCCTTTAGCTCTTCTACTTGCCGCAGGAGCCTGCCTTTGCCGTTTGTGGGGGTGACTTGGGTGGGGGCAAGGGGTAGTTTGGTGGGGGCGGGGACTGTCTTTAGGGCCAGTAACTGTGACATCCTGTGGGAGCCTTTTCGTCTCCTCCCACCCCTTCCTCCCACTCTCTTGCTTCAGGCCCCACCTCCCCCACCCAGCTCTGGCCTAACTGGGCAGAAATGTGATGTGGGCAGGGTATACTTTCACGACTTCTTCTGCCCTCCTTCAGGCTGTCACCTGTCAAGTCCTCCCCTCTATTAAAACCTGCTCTTGAAAGGATCAGATGTTACACCCTGTGGTAAAATTAAATCCTCAAAGTTTGTCTCCTTGGAATAACTGCATACTGTTACAGTCACAACTGTGTGAAATGTGGGAGACCCCATCCTAGGATAAAAGAAGGTCAGGTACTGTGGTGGGGAGCTAGAACTTTTGGACCTTGTCAGGTAACCTTCAAGTCCTGAAAAACCAGTCTTGAGGTTGGGGCCCTAAGTCTAGGCTGCTGGACTTCTGAGCTATGCACCCAGAGGGTCACAGGACATGCCTGGCTCAGGAAAGGAACAGCCTTTCCTGCTGGACTGATGGGGAGGATCAATTTCTTTCACCACCTGGTGGCCTGATGAGGGCAGGAGTAAAATCTTATCTTGCTACCACTGGAGTGCCAGCTGCAAGCCCAGTACCCATTTTCGTGGGCCTTCTCAAGGTGCTCACTGAACACATGGTCAAAGAGGCCACCCAGGATGCCTCCTATGTGGCTCTATGCTGACTTCCGTCACAGGCTGGGGAGGCGGTTGCTACTGGGAGGCATGGAGCCCAGGGCAGTGTCCTGTGCAGAATAACTACCCAGGTAGGCCCCTGAGACCCTAGCATTCAGGCTATTCCCTTCTTGGGTCCTTTTTAAAGAGCTGCAACTTTTAAATAAATGAGAATGTTCTGCCACCTGGGAGGGGGGATATGTTAGTCAGGATCAGTATCTCTAAGATCATGGTTACTTCTCCCTTCTCATCTGCCTGGACCCCATGGCAGCCGAGTCACACGTCAGGCATGAGAATCCAGGGGCCCTGGCTCCAAAGAAGCCAGCAATGCTTGTCTTTGGGAAACATTTAAAAGGTGCCTGTTCCCCCACCCCTGCCCCTGAGGTGAGGTTAATGGAATCTGCAAGCATCTCCCAAGTGTCTCATGGGACTGTAAAGCCAGCAGAACCATGGTCCAGAGAGCCTCAGTGGCCAACGCACGGGACTCGAGGTGATGGCAGTGACGGAGGCTGGGTGTTTAGGAGCTGCACACCCCCCCCTTTCCCCTCCCCTTGGAGACGTCCGCCTGTGACCAACTGGCCCAGCACATGCTTGAGTTCATGGAGGGTTTCCTCTCAGAAGACCCTGTGCTCAGGAAGTTCCTGCTCTCCTTAAGGAAGACAGTAAACAAGGGAACAAATAAGACATTTTTACTGTGCTGGGTTATTAACAACAAATCAACAGGGGGATCAGGAAAGGCCCCTGTGAGAGGGAGATACATGAGCTAGGATGAGAAGACAGGAAGGAATAGACCTTGGATACCTGGGGTGTACTGCTTCCTTAAAACTCCCAAATCAAGTAAGATTTGAACCTGAGCCCTCCTGGGAGAACAGTGAGAGGAAGGTGCAGGAAAAGAGTAAGATGAAAAATGACTGTGAACATGAAGATGACTGAGAGCAGCAGAGAGGGCATAGGCAGCAGCCAGGAGTGGAGTGCAATGGAAACAAGGATCAGCCAACACTTTGAGGAGAGGATGTAGGCAGAGAAGAGAAGGAAAAAAGCATGGAGGTGGTGGGGGCTGAGGGAAGAAGCCAGAGGGAGGAGAGCTGTTGACTGCTGTACCACAGGGAGCAGATAGGCAAAACCCAAGTGGGGGGACTTGGGCCATCTTTGAGGATGCAGGAATTGATCAGATCATGTATTTGGCTTCCAGAGTCTGTTATGGATTTTATTTTTGTGAAGATTTTGCTGTTGTTTATTTCCCTTTGCTGTGGGCTTGGTGCACAGCATTCTGCTGGGAAGAAAAGCTGAACATTTCATTTCATGGTCGTGACACAGGACAGCAGCTTGCAGGACAGCAGGGGACTGTCTGGACTCCATGAGGGGCTGTCAAGTCAGGGCAGAGGCCAAACTAAACTCAGAGATGCTGGTGGAGACGGGTTGCCATGACTCATGGCAATCGACAGGTGAGAGGGTGAGCATGCTCTCCAGGGGAGAAAGAGGACGAACAAGACAAGTGAAATTGGCTAAAGACAAAAACTGACCAATAAAAAGTAGGACTAAAAGGCAGACTAGCCAGGGAGAGAAAGCATATAAGAATAGGAAAGAAAACTGTTGGTCAGAGTTAGTTTATCACACAGAGTTAAGGTCCGGGGTTAGATCCCACAGCCAAGCTCACAATGCCCCCACTGTCCTCAGCTGTCACTCAACAGAGGGTTGTGCGTGCACATGCATAACAGGACACTGCATCCAGGAGCCCCACAAGCTATGAAGTGGAGCACTGAGAAAATAGCTGCCATGGACATGAAGCAGCAGCAGCCCTTGCCTAGAGAAGGGGCTGGATGTGGAGAAGCCATTTCAATATGCTAAGCACATGCTGGGGATGAGTTAGATTCAGGATACATGGAGGCCCCAAGCCTTGTTAGGGGAGGTGGCATGCTCCCTGTCCCCACTAACATGCAACTGGGACCTAGGGTTGGGGCTAGGTGATATTATCACCTAGGTGATATCTAACCTGAACAAACAGGTGGGCTCAAAAAGAGGGGTTCTTGCTCCTCTGGCTTCGACTTGCACCCAGACTTGGACAGAGATGCTTTGAGGAGGGACATGCAGATACTTGAATATCTGACACATGAGTGAGAGACAGATGGGGATGCAGACGATGGCAGCCTACTCTTGATGTGGTATTCCCTGCCTGCACTCTAGAGGACTTGCTTTAGATCCCTTTTCCTGAGGTACCTGCCAAAGGATGCCTCACACCTGTGGCAAGCTTTTGGGTTTGCCACAGTGGTAACCCAACTCTGCTTCAGGCCAAACCTGTTTAGTTAGGCATTTGCCCATAAAGGAATAGGTAATTTTGTAAGTTTTCTCAGGAGACTATTATTAGGAATATGTTTTTCTTCTCTCTGCACACTAATTCTATTCAAGTTCTTTCAAGACATTAAGAGTCTGCTTTGCCTTTGTGTGTACAGATGAAGGGATCCCTTTTGGTCGTGCTAGTTTGGGGGTCATTGGGTGCACTTCAGTAATGCACAAATGCCTCTAATACCATCAGGAACATGCCTCATTCTCCACCCCAGGCTCTAGGTCTGATACTCACTAGACCACAACATCCTTCAGTTTTTGGTTAGAATAGTTTTAGCATTCTACATTAGAAAGGATTCTAGCTTTCCTCCAGGACTGTGGGTGGGAAGCCCTGACCCAGAGATAAAGGCACCGGTGCAAGGAAGTTAATATGAAGCCTTCTTAAAAGTAAGTCTGCAAGGCCCCGGCCCAACCGGCCACCCACAGTCCTGCTACTTGCCCAGCACAGGTCACCAGGCTTGGACACTGACAGGATATTGCAGGGTCTGCCCTTCAGCTGCCATAAGACTCATTCTTCTGGTTCTATTAGCTCCCTTTCCCCAGTGCTCAATCATGAAAGAATTGGAAGTTCATGCTGCATAACTTTTAAAAGAAATATTGAAAGTGATGGAGCCCAGTGAATAAAAAGAAAATAAAAAGGAAAAGGCAGCATGTAGGACTGTGATGAGTGGACACGGTGACCCAGTGAATTCTCATCATGTAGATGATAAGGGAATCCATTCTTACAGATACGGAAGCCAAAGCTCAGAGAAGTTAAGCAACTTATCCAAGAAGGTTCCACAGCTGCTAAGGAATGGAGGCAGGATTTGAACTCAGGCCCGCCTCACTTGGAAGTTATGCACTTTGCACAGCATTATGGGGCAGCTCCTTTATACAAGCATGAATGTGGGAACACACAGGCCATGACTTCATTCACCAGTCTCAGCTATTAGGGAGTTTATGACCGATCAGGAGAAAAAAGCATATATTCAGATGACAGACAAGGCAGAATGCAGGGAGTGCTGAGATAGAAGGAAAGAGCTCATCTCTGGTTCAGGGGAGGAGTCACAGAGGGGAGCTGGCCTTTGAGATGAGTCTTCAAGGACAGACAGGTACTGATGGCCTGAGGGTCCATAGGAGGGAAAGGACACATGTTTGGGGACCAAACGTGGCTCATCTGCAGTTCATGAAGGGGCAGAGAGATGCCAGGCAAGTGGCCAGAGTTAGCTGAGCAACCCCATAACCTCCAATACAGCAGTTTTGTGATGGTACTGTAAGTGGTTTCGAGCCAGGGACTTTGGAATGGCATATAGGAGTATTTTATCAGAGCTGTGTTGACACATGTCTGGTCCAATAAATTAACATTTCCATCTCAGCTGCCTTCATTTGGCAGGAGCAATAAATTCATATAGCAATTTAAGCAGCAAAGGGGAGCGTGCAGGAGGGGATGGGGATGGGAGGAGGGAGAGTTATTCACAGTCTATCAAATTGCTTTCATTTCTTCACTCATTCATTCACTCACCAAAAAGCATGGCACATACCCGTGATTTTCATCACTGATTTTATGAGGGTCTCTTCCTCCTTGCCTTTTTAGTTTACGTTATAAATTTCAGAGACATTTTAATGTGTTCGATTTGGATGGAACTGAATGTTTTTCAAAGTCTTTTCTCAGCAGTGCCTCATCTTTTTTACTGTACAAAAATGTCACGTAGAATAGGTAGCTGGCATATATTCAACAGATGAGAGAAATTTACGTTCAGACACCCTCTTTTACCCATACAGCCCTTCCTTCTGATTGCAATAGTTTGAAAATACATTCCATCCATTTTATAGGCATCTATAAATATCTATTTACTTACATACTGATCAAGATATTTATTCTTTTGTTCAGGGGGAAAAAAAGATGATCTATGATGTGTGTCCTACAGACTGATGGTGACAGAATTCATTGAACTGAACTGACAGAGACACAGAACCAGAACACGGCTCCTTGCAGGCAGGGATCTTCCAAGCTAAGAGGAAAATGCATATAGTCCACACCTCCCAGACCTGCATGGCTCCAGTTCAGGTGCCTGTCTCACTGCGGTGTCTCTGATCTTCATGAGATTCTTCCCTTTCAGGGAGTTTGGAGGAAGCAGCCGAGCAGGGCATTATCTATGCACCCTGGAGCTCAAAAGACACCTGGAGGGCCTACAGCACTTCAGGGAGTACTTCATTACAAACTTCACTGTCTGACACCAGGGTTTCTCTTAGAGGCCTGCTGATGGGTGACTGGGCTGAGTGGAAGAGCCCTTCACACCCACCGCCCAGAGCATGTCACCCAGGGCACCCAATCACCCAGCACATTTCACGTGTACCAGGTAGGTGTTGTGTCTCTGCCTCATTCCTTCGGAGCTTTATTCCTACATGAATCTTTGACCCTGTGACAAGAAGCAGGCAAGCAGAGCCTCATCACCACCACAGCCTTGTCCCCTGCATCCATGTGACATCGGGGGACACTAGAAATGCCAGGGTAGAGGACAAATGCCAGTGCAAGAAAGAAAACTTCACGGACATACGTGACCGTGCCTGGAATGCCAGGTTCTGATGAGAGTTGTTTAAGTCACTTAGGGTCCAGTGGGCAAATGGCACCTTCTCTTTCTTCAGGTTCAGCCCCCATTCTGGCCTGGCGGGACTCTTAGGGGTTCCTTAGATGGGTCAGACTGGGAAAGGGGCAGTGATAGTGCTGGGATATTAACTGGTCCCTAACTGCTCTGGACAGGTATGCCATCTGGACCCTGAGTCCTCTTGCTGCTGAATTGTTCACATGGGGGCTGGAGAGTGGGGTAGTTTTGGGAGTGGCCTTAAAAATGTGAACTCTGCTACTGTCTTGAGGCAAAGACCCTAACCTGATAGGGATGGTGGGAGGTATCCTGCCCAGTCTCTTGACAAGGACAGCACTGTGGTCATGTAGCTACAGATCTTCTCCACTGGACTTCCTTACCCCACTCTCACCTGGCATTTTTTTTCTAGCTGTGTGATACTGAGTAAATTACTTAACCTCTCTGAGCTTCCCTTTTTGAACTTGGAAAATGGGGACCATAATCATAATAAAATGTTGATGATGCCTATGTCTTGTGGTCATGTAGGGTTTAAACGAAGCATTGTGCATAGGGCTGACATTCATCTGAGACCTGATAAATGTTCTGGGAGCATTCTGAGACCAGGAATGGGACCAGTCTGTTCTGATTGGTTCTAAGTCTTATGGACCCTCACTCCCTGAATGTGTAAAGCATCAAGTCTAGTAAGTGCTCAATGGGTGGTGATGATCATTACCCCAAATGAGGAAAAAGACCCTAGAAAGTTGGTAACTTGCTTGGGGACATGCTGAGAGTTAGTGACAGAAATAGGATGAGAACCCAGGTTCTATGACTCTTGATTCTTTCCTGCTCTTGCTGAAGTCCATTACTTCTGGAGAATTTGAGGGGTTACTTGAGGCTACCACACATGTCAGCTTGAGTTCCTTGCTAACTGCTGCAGCTGAAGTGGGTGGGGGTCACCCAAGATCACCTACACTCCTGCCTCCCAAGCCCCTAATCTCCTGGTCTGCCACCAACAGTGACAGACAGCCTGACTGTCTAGAGAGAGGCGGAGGAGGCCACGAGCAGAACTGGGTGATAGGGAGACCAGGGTGCACTTGATGGGAAGATGGCATTGGGCCCAGAAGACCTTTTACTGTTCCAAAATCAACGTTTGAGAAAGATGCCACCCAAGCTCAGGGGCCTTTGCCTTATGTGTCCCTGTGTCTCCTCCACGAATTCCCAGATAGAAGACTGAAAAGACGTCCGTGGTTCACAGGGGCCTCCAGAAGGCAGGCTGGGTTTCCATACTTCCTTCAGAGGGCAGATTTTAAGGTACAGGTGAGGGACTGCAGAGCGAGTCTGGGCAGGGTGGGGTGGGGCGGGCAGGGGCAGCTGGTTTGATTGACACTCTTTGCCTGGAGCTTTTCTCCTATTGCAGTGTGTCTTGCCAGCACTGGAGACCTTTGGGGTCCCTGGTTTGAAAGGTGAAAGGTGTCTAGATCAGCTCACAGCTCGTTTCTGAAGCAGCTGGAAGGCCCAGCCCGGAAGTAGTAACCTCAGGATAGGGGTTAGGGCTGAAGACCAGTGGGGCAGTGCCCCTGCCTCACTCCTCAGGAGTCTGGCCCAGTTCTGAATACAGGCTAGTCAAGCCAATTTAACCCCCAGAAGGGTCAGGGCTTCTGCAATAATTATCTGTGGTTTTAATCCTCTGGAAAATAGAATAGCATTCTGGCATAGCAGTTCCAGCCCCTGTTCCCTGATTCTAAACAGACCTTTTGATTGGCTTGTCCCCAGCGACCCTAGTGGTCCCACTCTGCCTGTGGGTTGTGAGCTCTCTGGAGTCACCTTTTTTATAATAACCCAGAGATAGGTCAGCTTTCATTCCCATCTTGCTAAGGTTTCTACTGGGGGGGGGGGCTGAAACTGAGGGTAGGGAGTTCACTCTTCCTTCTCCCCTTCTCCTAAGGGGTGGAAACTCCTGACATTCCATTAAATCAGGAGACTGGGAAGAGGCAGCTCTACTAGAGAAAGTTGCAGATACCCAACACACCCACCAGGGGAGGAAGTGCTGACCCATATCTCCCTGGCAGCCATGTGGAAGGAGCTGATGCTCTTACCCACCACAGAGAGAAAGTATAAAGATGAGAGAAAAATCTGTGCCGCAGGAGAAGGCAGCAAGGAGAAAGGATGGATGGGAACCATCCCCACTGTTTCTTGGGAACATATGCGTTTCGGGTACGTATGCACGCACATGCACCCAGGCTCACGCACACACACACACACACACACACACACACACACACACATACATCTGTATACATGCACACACACTCCAGATGTTTTTTATTCCAGGCATGTTTTTCCTCCTTAACTTTAAATGTTTGGTTTGGGCTTCCTTTGCACGATCCATGGAAATCACGCTCTCTTAGAAATGAAAAATATGTCAGGTATTAAGTCCATTTCTTGAAAAACTCTTAAAGTAAGGCACCTTAGCTATTCCTGTGGGTAGGGGGCAAGTGGCTGGTTCTTTTTCCCTTTCAGCTGTGAACAGTAGGAACCCAGTTCCTTGTTTCCAGAAAGTGGGTGGTGGGGTTGCTGAAGTGGTGGCCTGCAGCAGCTATGGTGCAATGGATTCTGCAATCAGGGGGTCACTGTGTCTGGGCAAATGATGATGCCCGAGAGACTGGAACCTAGCCCTCTGGCTGGGTGCAATAGGAGAGGGGGCACATATTCCCACTATCCAAAGCTGGCAGCTAAAAACCTGAAGTCTGAGAGGAAGAAGCTGCCAGCTTGCTGAGGTCTGGCGGTTGACAGGTGAAGATGATTCATCCCCACCCTGATAGAAAATTCTCCTCTGTTTGCATTCCTGTCTCCCAGAACCAGCCTGCTCATCCATCTCTCTGTTCTGCTAGTTCTCCCATGTGCTTTTCCTCCTCTTCTGCCCCATTTTCTTTCTCTTTCTTGCCCAGACAGGGATTTTTTGCTTCACACCTGAGTTATCTGACCTTCCCAGGTAGACACAGAACCAGAGTTAGTGCCTCTTTCTTGCATTTGGGTCAAGAGCCAGGGAGATTGGAAGGGAGCACAGGTGCCTAGCTTTGCTAAGGTAAGCACTTCAGCTACAGAAGGAGTTTGTGGGGAGATGGAAAGAGAGAGCAAGAGAGATAGAGAAGACTTGTGATTAAAGCACCTCACTTCCAGGGGGAAAATGGATCAAAAAAAAATCCCTCCAAAAACAATGGTCCATGAAAATTGAAAATTAAGGTGAGAAACCCAAAATAGGAATCTTGATGGAAATTTTTCATGTGCTTTCCATTCATTGTTGGTCGCTGTCAGCAGATAACAATCAAGAAAATCAGGTCTGTAGGAACTGATAAGATCTGACTTTATTGCAGGTGATTGACCTGTACAAAAAGATATTTCAAGCAGGAGAGATCCATACTATGATGGAATTCTTGCCTTTTTTTTTAACCACAAAGAATCAGAGGTGAAGGAGAAAAAAATGATTGACTGCTTAGTGACCAAACAAGGATGAGAACCCACATTTCCTGATTCAAATCCCATCACTGCTTTAACTGACACAGCAGGTAGTTTCACCTAAAAAGTGTTTTAAGAAATAGCAGTTACAATGAGGGTAAAAGGCCCAATCCACCATAAGCAGGTTGAATCCCATAGACTAATGAAACTGTGTAAGGGACAGCAGGTGTGAACTGAGGAAAGTAACAATGAGGACAAGAGAGAAGTGTTAGCATAAGTAGAATAAACTTACTTTATGATTGTGAGTGGGCATGAGGCAGATCATGGGCCAAAAGGGATGCTGGGGCATGAAATATTATCTGATGTAACTGTTGCACTGGAAAAGTTTAGAAATATTAACACAAGATTTCAGAAGTAGGAGTCCTTGTTTATGAAAATGAAAGGGCTTTCAGCCATAAGTTTCACATACTAAATTGCAATGAATGAGATGAGATTTCACTAGATAGCACGCGCACGCACGCGCACACACACACACACACACACACACATATGGACAAACTTCACTCCATAAAATAAAGTGGCTTGGAAATTTCTGCCCCTGGAAAGGTATAGTAGACATATTTTTCTCTATTTCCCCACTAAGTGCAACTAAACCTCTTGGACATCATACATACGCAAACACAATAGGGAAAGATGGAGAGAAGCCAGACTGGCTAGGAAGCTTGGGGCCTGAGCAATGGCATAGATCTGATATGGGCAACCAAAAAATGTCAATTAGTTCAGACAAGCAAACAAAGTTCCCATTAAAGTCTGTTCTCTATAGCCAAGGACACAGGAAAGAGGCAGCTATCACAACGGAAACTGTTTTTCAAAAGTGTGATAAGATATATATAAATATATATATAACATAAAATAAACCTTTTAGCCACTTTTTAGTTGTTCAATTATATGGCATTAAGTATTCACATCTTGTGTTCACATCTTGTGCATCATCATTATCCATCTTATGATGCTTTTATCATCACAAACTCCCTAAATAGTAACTTTTAGCTCACCCCTAAACCCTGGTAGTCACTATTCAACTTTTTGTCTTTGGATCTGATAAGTTAAATAATATAATATTTGACATTTTGTATTTGGTTTATTTCATTTAGAAAAATGTTTACCATGTTCATCAGGTTTGTGGCAGATATCCAAATTTTATTCCTTTTTAGGGCAAACAATATTCCAGTGTATCTATCAAGTTTTGTTTTTCTACTAATCTATTGTTTCTATCTTTTGGATACTGTGAATAATGCTGTTATGATAATGGACATACAATTATTTCCTGCTTTCAATTCTTTGGACTATAAAACAAAGATGGAATTGCTGTATCATATGATAATTCTATATTTGAATATTTGAAAGTGCATCATACTGTCTTCCATAGTGATTGTACCATTTTATATTTTCAAGAAATGCACAGGTTTTCAAATTTTGCATATCCTAGTCAACACTTGTCATTTTCTGTTCTTTTGGTAAATAACCTAGACCTCTACCCCTACTTATCAGGAATGAGATGGCATCCTTCACCATTGCTTCCTTAGTGACAAAAGAAGTGAGCTATAACAGAAGTTTCAATAGCCAACAGAAGTGACCATGTCCAAAGTATTATAGCATAATTCCTAGATTACAATCAAAACCAGTCTTCATACCAAGAACCAGAAAAATATCAACCTGAATGAGAAAAGGATCAACAGATACTGTTATTGAGAAGTTAGGGATTTTTGGGTAGGAACCATAAATACTTCAATGATCAATTACAAACATGCTTGAAAAATGAAATAATTGAAAAAAAGTCATAGTAAAAAACAATCTCAGGCTATAAAGAAGAACTAAGTAGAAGTTTCAGAACTAAAAAAGCACAACTGAAATTTTAGAAACTCAGTATATACAGTGGGCTTGATATTACAATGGAGACACCAAGGAAAGAATCAATGAACTTGAGGACAGAATAGAAACTGCTTATGTAAAAAAAAAAATAATCTTTTTAAAAGAAATGAGTAGAGTATCAGAAATCTGTGGAACTATAATAAAAAAAACCCTACCATTCATATCATCAGAGTTTTAGAAGAAGAGAGAAAGGCTAGGGCTGAAAAAATATTGAAAGAAAAAAATGGCTATTATCCCCAACTTTGTCAAATGACAAACTTAGAATATTCTAGGAGTTAAGTGAATCCCAAACAAGAAAACACAAACAAATCCAGATCAAAATGCTTCATAGTCAAATCCTTGAAGCTCAAGTTAAAGTCTCAAAAGCAACCTGAAAGAAATGAGTGACACTTTATCTAGAAGGGAGAAAACAACTCTAATGACAGTGGATTTTGCATCAAAGACTATGGATGTTGGAAAGAAATGTCATAACATTTCTCAAGTATTAGATGAAAAGATCTGTCAACCCAATTTCTATATCCAGTAGAAATACCCTTTGTGAATGAGGGATACATGAGTACATTTTCACCAATGAAGAAAAACTAAGAATCTGCCATCAGCAAGCCTACCTTTAGAAAGGCTAAAGACAGGGATTCTTTTAAAGGAATATTAAATCATTGGGAAGAAAGGCTAGTACAAGCAAAAATATGGGCAAATCGAATAAACTTTCTTTCTCTTGAGTTTTCTAAATTATGTTTGATGGTTGAAGCAAAAGTTACATTACTGATGTTATTTCTTGTGTATTTGAAAGAGACATGTAAGGCAAATCTAGTATACATGGGGCAGGTTGAGGGGAGAGAAAATATATCCACATCATTTGAACTGGTAAAATGTAACACCAGGAGATTAATAGATTACGTATAAGTAAACAATGTAAGAGCAACCATTAAAAGGGCTGTGTGAAAAGATATATTCAAAAACACTGGAGAAGGTCTTGTCATTTCACTCTCACTCCACGTAGTCCTCAGGAGGAATAAAACACAAACATTGCAAACAGCAACACAGAACACATGAGGGATTAGAAAAGGATCCTGCCAATACAACTGGGCAGGATGCAGGAGAATGATCATTGAGAAACAGAATATAATGGACTGGAGAAACGACCATGGTGAAGACCTATCACAAAATGCACCTACAACCTCATCAGGAATGGATGAACCAAGACCCCATTTTGGGATATGCCACTCAAGAAAACAAGGAGCCCCTCCCCATACCGTGGGAGAGGAGGTTCACAGAGTTGTGGAATTGGAATTGGCTCCACAACAAATCTGCAAATGGAGAGAGTGGAGATGATCCACAAAGGACATTGGTGGCTGCTTACCCCCACCAAGAAACCTCTTTACAGAAAATGACTGGGAGCGAGCCCCCCCACCCCAAGCCAGAAGGCAGAGCTACGGGGTGAAGAGGCAACAGATATACAGGGAGAATGGACTGGAATGGGCAGTCAGCAATGAGAAGACATTGTTAAACCCCAAATGAGCACGAACAGGCTGCCCAATGCAAAGCTAAGACTACAATCCTTCATGCACAGAATGCTGTGTACTAGGAACACAGTCCCTCACCTGTCAAATAGACACAACCACAGAAAAGGAAAAGACCAACGGACTCAACATAAATCAACAAATAGCTAGAGAGGAGTCTAAGTGAACAGACAAGCCATCAGGGGTTGAGGAGGTGGGGAGGGAAGGCATCCCAGCAACCATTTATCTCTGTAAGAAATTTTTCTTTTAAATGAATAAAAAAATTAAGAAACAAACAAAAAAACACTGGAGATAAATTAAAATGAATTCTAAGAAATGTTCAAGTAATGCACAGAAAGAAGAATCCACTTATAAAACATCTTTATTTGACAAAATTGTAGCAATGTCAAACAAAATAGTGATAGGCAAGGGGTAAGGGTGCTGGGGAGGAAGAAGGTGTATGTGACTATACAGAAGGGATACGAAGAAGATCTTTGTGGTCATGAAACAGATGTACAACCTGATCATGGTGGTGTTCACACTGATCAATACTTGGGACAAAATGGCAAAGAACTAAATAGGTACATCATATCAGTTCCTGGTTTGCCATTTTGCCATAGTGATATAATCTCTGGGTATAGCGGACCTCTATAATCTTTGAAATTTCCTATAAACTTTAAACAATTACTTAAAAAATAAAATCAACAAAGTGGAATGGATCAGAATGTATCCATGTCACCTTTCCTCCCTCCTCCCCTTCACTTTTTTATTATCCTCAGGGAGTAGCTCAGTCCTCTTCCAAGGAATTCAAACCAGCAAGTACTGGTTGTCAGGTGGGAAAATCAAGGCAGGATGTGCCCCCAACAAGTTCCTCTGTGCAGTTTAGCAATGTGTTTGGTGGGGGTGGGGGTGGAGAACACCTAAGACGAAAGCAATATGGTAGGTAGTAGAAGGAAACCTAGGAATCAATGTGATGAGGGGTTCTTCCTTTTAATTCCAAAGTTCATCCTTTTCTTGGGTTTCCAAGTTTCTCATGCTTGGATTGGTAGAAAGAACAACCACAAAAAAGCCAGGAACAAATTGTGTAATCTTTCAACAGAATCTCAATTACTTCATTTCTTTCTACATTAACAAGCAATCCCTTAGACACGGACAAGATACATCATTTATCTTAATGCGTGTTTGTCCACTTAATCTTCTGGAGCCCAAAATACCTCATTCATCAGGTTGGGAGCTTGAGTCTTCCTATTCAGTCACATGAGAAGAGACTATGTTGGGAGGGGCATGTGTAACAAATCCACCTCTGAGTGAGAAAGAACTGTGTACCCCAATGCAAAGCTAATTGTTCAGGCCTACACATGGTAGAGGGTCATGAATTTAATCTTGCCTACCAAGTACTCATTACAAATACCCCATGCACACCTCTCCCCCACATGCAAGATGTTGACTAAGTGAACTCTATATGACTTGGTTAACAGTGCTAAGAAGAGGAGCACACTAGGAAGACGAGTATCCTAAGTGCTCCTTCACCCTATGAAGTGTAATGCAACTAATGTTAGACTGAGAATAGAGGGGCACAGGGAAACAGACTTCACCCAGAAAGAAAGGTTTAGGTTGACTTTCAGGAATATTTCTGGTTGGCTGAGAAGTGACAGTGTGTATTCTTGAGGCAATGAGGAGAGATGGCTTCATTACTGTCCTGGCTGGAGGCAGTCGAGTGAATTAGTAGCAAGTCTCAACCTCTTCTACAGTGAAGCTCTCAGAGACAATGTCAGGACTATCACAACATCTTAAGGAGATGGATGAGGTGTTCATGGCCGACTGGGACAAGTAGCCCAAGGACCCAGTATCCCAGGCCCTGTCTGGCTGGATTAAGCCCACAGGCAAGCCCCAGTAACCAACATGGCAGTTCTGACTACAGAGTTTGAGAGCAACTTTTGAGAATGAGGATTTAGGGTTTCCCTCTGGTAGAAAGGTACAGCCTTGAGAAGGCTCATTGGGCATCAGTGCAGGGCATGGATCTAGCACTGAGTCATCCTCTAGGTTTATCTTACAGTGAGGAAAGACTTCTTATACTCCTGAGTAGCCCCTGAGTGACCTTAGCAGACATCTACCTGGGACTCATCTGGGAGATGGAAGGGAGTGAATGCGAGAGAAGGGCTTTCAAGTTGCCCAGTCATCTTTTCATCTGTTATTTACTGTACATGTCCTAATCATATAGTGTCAATGCATCTATAAATTATCTTGTCTCTCAGCAGCTGCCAAGAGTGATGAAAGCTGTCACTTACTCAAAAAGGTTTAAATTAATTAAATGGGGGGAAAGGGAAGAAAAAGGAAAAGCAGAAAAAAAAGTGACTGAGCCAAGCCTTGGGGGGCTGACTAAAATGGGTGTGGGGGCTGTTTGACTGAGCTGCTTCAGCAGGTTCTCCAAACCCAGCCCCTGAGCCCATCCTCAGAAAACACCACAAAGCTCACTTCTGCCACCAGCACCTTCATTCACTCTGTGGTGCCAAGCCCTTTTTCCCTGAAGGAAAAATCTAAAGATTTATTATTTAAAAGGTATTATAACTGATAATGGTTAAAATCATGACCCAGATAATGAATCCTTGAAAGTAGCAATGTCCTGATGACAGTGGTGGTACATCAACACCGGCCTGTTGTCCTTGAGACCAGGCCACTGAGGCGCCCACCCACCCAGAGGACCCACACAGTAGGTTAGTGGTGGACGGTCACTCACATTCTGCTATTTATCTTCAGCTTACATCAATATCGATGCACTTTAAAAGCAATATCAATTTACACACTTTAAAATGTATAAATTTCACATGCGAAATATTAACATGCCCATTTTACAGCTGCAGCTCTTGAGACTCAGAGAAGTTAAGTAGCTTGCTTAAGGTCACACAGCAATTAGTGGTAAAGTGAGGCCAGGGAAAACATGCACACCACCTGCAATGATACCTCCCTGTTTTTCCATCTATCTGGTTGGCTCTTATTCTCCAAAATCACAAAAATGTGAGGTGTGACTCTGCCTCCTAGGATCGCTGGTGCTGCCCCTTCTTTGCTGAGGTTCCCAGCTGACATGCTGCACTCAGCACTCTCCCCTCACTTTATTATCATCCTTAAAGCTCCAGGAAGAGGAGAGGTTTAACATTCAGCCTGGAGCACTGCCAGCCAATAAGATAAACAGTCAGAAAGGTCAGGTGCCGCTGCTTGGATAATTATCCAGCTTTGGAGCAGTCATAGAGCCAGACTGGAAGTCAAGGTTTTCTCTCTAGGAGGTTCTAGCCTTGGGGCAAATGCTGCCATCTTCTCCTCAAGACGCAGGTCCACTCAAGTCCCTGCCTTCTGTCCGGAGGTGTGGATACGCACATTCACACACAGAGATATTCATTTCAGGTTGGAGTTCAAATCACCGGGCCCAGACTCAGCTTTCAGTCACGGCAGTGGAGGTGACTTGGTGACTAGGCCCCCCACCTTTTCACTGTGCAGCTGTCAGAGGTGTACAAAAGAGGTGCTCATGGCTCAAGAACCTCATGTGCACAGCAAAGCTTGTATTTTTATTAAACAAGCATTCCATGCTTACTATGTCCCTGGCACATAAATTCATTCTTGCTCCATGGATATTAACTCACTTAATCTTTGTAAGGATACTTCTATCGTACCCATTTTAAAGATGGGAGAGCTGAGACAGAGAGAAATAAGTGATTTGTTAAGGAAACAAAGTTTAACAAATGAAGGAGGTGGAATTCACACCCAGACAGTCTCCTCCAGAGCCTGCCCTCCAGCACCACTTTGTAACTAGGCAGAGACCTTTTCCTTTGGGTTAAAGGTTGTGTGAGACAAAAGATGACTTGTTTCTAGAGTTCAATGACATGGAGCTTGAATCCCAGTCTGGGATATAACTGGCCTGTTATATGGTATGTGACTAAACTTCACAAACTTCAGTTCTCACATCTGTAAAATGGGTTACCACTACCAGCCTTTTCGTGCTGCGTTGAGGCATGAGTGAGAGGCTGAACAGTGCTAGGCACTTATCCCAGGTGTGAGGGGCGGATTTAGAAACCTACCCACTTTGCTTACACCTGCAGAAAGTGATCATTTAAAATGGACCTCTGGAAACTCAGTGCCAGCAGAACTGAAGTATAGAACAAGGCAGGAGGGGTGGGTTAGAGTCAGGGAGGGAGGGGCGGGTTAGTCAGGGAGGGAGGGGCACAAGCGATCAAGATCATGGTTTATGGGTGACAAGGTGGTGGGAGAACCTTGGGGTAGACAATGATGTAAAAATATATATACATATACATATATGTGGGCAATCAATTTACAAAAATAAAATTAATTATTAAAAAGATAAATAAAAATAAAATGGGCCTCTGCTATTAGACTCATTGTCCAAGTCCCCTAAACCCTTCAGAGGGGGGAGAATCAACCATCTGATGCTTAAAAGCAGGCTCTTCTGTTATCATTTCTAACAAGTCAAGAGACAGGCAAGTCAGGGCTTAGATTCTGAACACTGAGCTCGCTCTCAGTAACTGAACTTCTAAGGTGCTGCGAACAGCTCTTTTTGAAAAAAAAAAAAAGTATGAAACTGTTTGGGGGGTTGGGGGAGGGTATGGGCTGAACAGTACAAAGAACTGGGTTTTGCTGGGACTAGGGACACAGAGATGATGTACCAAGGTTGTTACGAATGCATTTGGAAGTCCTGGGAGCCATGGAACCCCCTGACCCCAGAGAATGTTGTCCATTTGCCCCCCCCCACCCCTTCCCCATGTCTGTCTCCAGTTGTCCTGCCTGAACCACGATGTCTGATACTGGGTCTGGCTGGCAAGGAGAGTTACAAAGTGTGGAAGTGTGGAGAGTATCTCAAAAGACCCAGCTACTGCTGGGTTTCACCTTAGAGGAAACTGGGGAGTAGGGAGGCATTAAGGACATTTGTATCTACTTCTGAGTTCCTCTGCCTCTGTGGGGCCGGTTCATAACAGAACACATCTGGGGCTAAATGGAAGGTTCTAGAAACCCTGGTGTTTTTAAGATAGAAAAGACCAAATGGCCTAGTGGCCTCGATCAGGTAGGAACTCTGAGGGGTAGGAGGAGAGCTCATAACACACTCTCCCCACTCAAGCCCCCTGCACACAGGCCCGCCCACCCCCCATTCTATTTAAGGACTCCTCTTGCTTCCAGTCCACAAAGGACTCTACACCTTCCTCTGTCTTCTTAACAATGCTGGGAGGCATTTTTGGTCCCTCCAAGCCTCCATAAAAAGATCAGTAAAAAGTTCCTTGCAGGTCAGAAATGTCAAGTGACCCGTTCAAGGTCACACAGATGCTGTACTGTTGTGCGGACCATGGGTCCAGGCTGAGGGGCTCCAGCCCTGATGTCCACTATCACCCTGTTCTAGGAGGATGTGTCAGGGTCCCTTGCCAACTCCATGATTAATCCCCAGTCCAATCAGTGACCAACTCCTGCCCTCTCTAGGTGCTGGGATAATGTATCTAGATTACTAATAGTAATCCTGCACAGTGCCACCAAACTGCCTACACAGACCTTGCTCCTCCCAGCCTCCCTCCACTCTGGCAAATCCACCCAGCAGCACCCCCCAAGAATGTGACCCTTATCTTCATGTTCTGTTCTTTGACAGACTCTGGAGTCACAAACCCTCCTGTGGCTGCCCCTGTCTGCTCAGAGTCCCAGTGCCAGTTCTGCCTTCTTTACCAGTCCTGCCCTAATCCTTTAATCTCTGCTCAGAGGAGGCTGTGCTGAGGCATAGCCAGCCAGCCTAGTGCTATCCCAGAGGCTCTATACATTTGCCAGAGGACAGCTGAGATCTCCCTGGGGAGCTGGCTCCTGCTGACTGACCCCCATTTCCCCTGAGGATGTCAGCAGGGGCAAATGGGAGACTCAGCATCCAGAGATAATGCCAGTTAATTGTTTATCAGGACAGACGAGAGCCAGCCTTGATGACGGGTGACAGTAACAGGAGGGAGGGACAAAGTCATGGTTGTTCACAGTGTGGTTTAGAGGCTGCTCCCCTCTGGCCCGAGGCTGTGGCCCTAGGGCTACTTCCAGCTATGTGGATCCTTCACTGATTACTTCCCTGCACTGGACACATGGCTCAGCCTTCAATTTGTGTGTTGCTGGGCCCACCTCCCCAAGATGGCTGCTGAGGGCTGTGTCCAGGGGGTCGGGGGAAGGCCTGTACTACCCTCTCACCGAGGCTCCTGGGAGGGTACTGAAGAAATGCCACCAGGCCTGAGAGGAGGAGACAGGACTGAAACATGGAAATTGGCCCAGAGCACGGTATCTGGGGCATGAGGCTAGGTCAGAGTGGCCAAAGTCTGCATTTCCCCATCAACTCCTGTGAGCCAGGTGCCGCACTGCTAAGCAGTGGTGAACAGGATGTGCACCTGCCTGGACTCTGGCTAGGGGAGCAGAGGCACAGGGACAGACCTGCCCACCTGAATGAACAGGGTGAGCTGCTTGTTGGGGGACAGCAGGGAAGCCACACTACAGGCTCAGTGTATGTGTTTAGGGCAAGTTTGGTGGCACACTGGGGTGACTGCACGGTGCCACTCTGCGGGGACAGCCTGCGAAGGGAAGGAGGTAGGCAGCATGAACACACTTGCTCCTTGGGCCCAGGGAGTCAACAAAGGCACTTAAAGAACAGTGTACAATCAAATTCATGTTGCAGAAACAGGACCACTGCGTCAGGCAGGGAATGGTTTGCAAAGAATGAGGTGCTCATACAATCACTGGCTCCCACGTGCCCAGTGCTAGCTACCCCACCCCTCACAAGAAGTTTCTTCCTCTCCAGCCTTCAAGACTAGTCTGTCTTGAAGAGTATTTCAGGACTCTTTTCTACTCTCAAATCTCTAAGAACAGACATATCAGAGTGCCTTGCTCTTCTGCTACTCCCTCACCTCAGCTGGTATCCTGGAGCCCTTTGGTCCAGATTTTGACCCCGCTGCCTCCTCTCCAGTCCTTTCTACAGCTTTGAGCAGTAGGGGTAAATCTCTCCACACCCGGAGCTTTGGAATGTCCACTTCAAGGTGATTTCCTCGTAGAGAGCCTCCAAAGGGGATGACTCTGTGCAAAGTGGGGAGGGCCTGGTGATCAAGGACCCACTCGCCCACCTTGCAGATGAGACATGGCTTGCAGAAGCAGCTGGCTAGCTCCTGTGCAGCTAGGTTCCTGACTCAAAACCAGACCTCTGGCCCTGCTTAGCACCACCCAACCTCCTGACCCTTTGCTCCCGCAGAGGCCAAGATTCTCTCCCAGAAAACATCTAATGCAATCAGACAACCTGCTAAAATATTTGTGAGCATCTGACTGTTGGAGAAGGCTGGCAAAGGTGGAGATGTTGCTCTTACAGATGGTAGCAGATCAGCTGCAGGCCCTTCCTGCTCCATGGTGACAAGGGTACAGGTGTAGAAGGGAAAGTCTGTGCTCCCCACAATTGCATATAGTCAGGTGCCCACACAGGGTCTCCTAGAACCAGCTGTGTCCTGCTCCTGGCCAATTGTTTACAACAGGAGAATAGTAGGACCTACTGTTTTTCTAGTACAAACTTCACCAAAAAAAGCTTGACACAGTTTTCTTGCCCTGGGAACTGGAGTGTCCAGGATGGGGGTGGGTGCGTGCAGAAGATAACAAGAAGGAGAAACAGGCTTGGTTCCTGGGGTTTGCCCAAAGGTGTTAGAACCCAGAAGATGCAAATCATGACTTTTAAAGAGTATATTAATTTTTAGAACATGACATTGAGAAGCCCCCTTCCACTCTGGGGAAGAAACCTCCTAACTGCCTCTCCAGGCTGGCCTCAGTTCATTTGATTCTTGAAACTGTCCTGGAACTGACGGGGAAGACTCAGGAATTGCAAGCCTAGGGACTAGGGCACTGGGGTCTCTTGGACATACTTCAGAGACTTTCCTTCCCTCCTTAGGCATGCGCTTCTAACTCATTTGGGGACAAATCATGCCATCTTCCAGAGTCAGCTGCCCAAACAAGGAAGTAAGGAAGATTTTTTCAAATGGTTCCTGGCTCAAGAAACCTGCAGAAAATCCTGTGTACATATCATCTGACACTCCTTACCTGGAGTAGGGTATGTTTACTACTCCCACTGTTGCTATCCTCAGCTCCACTTAATTTATTGAGCAGCTACTTTGTGCCTACCTCTCTGCACATTCTAAATTGATGTGATTCCCTCAGTGCCCAGCTGTTGCCTCAGGCATCCCAAAGAAAAGTGTTGTTCCCTGCTGCTTTGTACCCCACTTGTCCCTAGACTCCTAAAAGTTGGGGGGGGGGCTCAATAATTGCTCTGGAGTAACTGTGCCTGGATGAGCCTGCCCCTCAATTGAGAGACACAGCCTGAGAAGAATGAAGTGAGTGTAATGGTCTAGTCTCTATTCTACCACTCCAGGACTCTGGCATTTCAGAAACAAAACAACCAGATCTGTGATTCCTCTTCTCAGTGAGCCAGCGCTCCATGGCCCCCTGTGTCTATAGCTGGAAGCAAATGCTGTTTAGTACAGCATTCTCGAAGAGAATCCATCTTTAGAGACTGACTTGTGAACATGTTGTAGTTCTAAGCAAATGCTGTATGCCTGGGTATGGGTGCATTTTTCTCTAGAGAGTCCAAAGCTTTTATCAGTTACAGAAAGAGGTAAGCGAACCCCAAATAGTTAAGAACTACAAACAGGCTGGATAGCTAGCAAGAGACAGCTGTGTGTGGGTACAGAAGTATCCAGTTAAGGAAAGCACTGAGACCAGGCAGCTGCCTCCCCAGGGCCTCCAGCCTGGACTTTACAGCGACCAGATTCCTGGGTTGGGATCCTTCAACAGTTTGGTTTTATGAAGTGTTCACGTACTTTTGAACAGCATGGTCCAGCCAAGCTTGGACCCATGCCTTTGGAAAACCACTAATGAAACATTAAATAGCCCGAGAGGCCTAGCTAGCTCCATGCCAGAGCTCTTGGCTGGGAGGAGGCTGCTGTGTGGCCACAGGCTGGGGGCTGCTGGGTCCCCAGAAAATTTAATAGGTGGTGACAAGGCAAGTCCTGGTGACAACAACTCACCCTGTTCACAGGGGCTCCAATCTTTGGGATCCTCAGCTGGTGTCTTGGAGGACTGTACGACCTGGGCAGCAAGCCACTACTCGACTGAAAGAAAGCTCAGCACATTCCCCAGACCACAGACCCATTTGGCCCCGCCCCAGCCACTGGTTCAGTTGAACTGCCTTTCTGTCCCTAACCACAGAAAGAGGAAAAAAATCTCTTCTTGGATAGACCTTTGTGTCCTCGGACTTGGAGAAGGAGGAGGAACAGCTTTGCTAGTGATACACTGGTGAGAACAAGTTGTGAATATTTCCACCTTACCCAGTGGGCTTCCTCTCATCCCTTCTTTCCGTTATTCCCCAGTGCAAAAGGTTGGGAGAGCTGACACATGTCACATACTCTACTTGGCACACGCAAAACCTCGGGGAATAACCCAGCATCCCAAGAAACATCCCGCTTTCTAGAAATTATTTGACCAGGAGATTGGGCTCAGTGGACAAGAGTGTAGAAACGGTGCCATTCACGCGGACTCCCCATGTCAGCTGAACCCTGTTCACTGGCCAGGAGTTCAGTGTCAGGAGCTTGAACATGGGGCTAAGGTGCCCAGAGCCCGGTGAGCCAGACTGGTGATCTTGACAAAATGACCTCTCTGAACCTCCATTTCTCATTTTGAAAACTGAGGACCCCAAACTTGATCCTGGCTACTGAGGATTAAACAGGAGATCATAGGTCAGCACATAGAACATTGCCAACTCTCAAAAAAGAGGTAGATGTTGCTCTGAGTGATCCATGCATCTCAGTCCTTGGCTGATATAAATGCCAAAGGCAATGTCTGGAGTCAGGTCCTTTTTCTTTACCTTTTCTCATACCACAGGGCTCAGTGATGTACACGGAAGGCTTGCCTTGTCAGATCTATAGTAGTTCCCCTATATCTGAGGTTCGCTTTCTACTATTTCAATTACCTGGGGTCAGGCAGGGTTAGAAAATAATATATAATATATATATATTTTTTGAAAGAGACCACACCCCATAACTTATACCACAGTATATGGCTATAATGCTCTATTTTATTGTTAGCTATTATTGTTAATCTCTTACTGTGCCAAACTTATACTCCTGGTTCTGTATGTATAGGAGAAAACAGCAGTAATGGGGTTTGGCCTTATTCACAGTTTCAAACATGCACTGTAGGTCTTGGAACATATCCCTAAGGACAAGGGGTGGGGGCTACTGCATATGGAAAACCTTGGGCAGAGAGAAAGAAACAGCTTCCAGTTGGACAATGTCCTCAACAGTCCCAGAAGACTCAGCTCCTCAGGTGCGCTGAGGGCCGAGGGGTTGCTTTCCCTCTGACACCCCTTGGTCACTAGGGGCCCATGAGTCCCCCACTCTTTCTCAAGAGTCATGGGAGATAAAACTTTGCCCTTTATTCAGCGAACACGAAGATGGAAATTTTCATGTGAAAATTTCACTAGGAAACTAAGAGAAAACAAACAAGAAACATGAGCAAATGGAAATAGATAAGCTGACAGTACAGAATTTGAATCCGAAATAAACCGAAGTCTAGCCTGAGATGGATTTTGCAGATGGAGTTGTGGTGCCTCCAGCCTCATTACAGACAGGAAAACAAAACCCTCACCTGCTAACCTGAGACAGACAGGGTTGGCCCACTCTCCTGCCTTTTCTCTGGGCTCCCATTCACCCTTCTTCAGCCCTTCCTTCTCACTCCTCCCTCTTCATGGCATCTTCAAAGACCTTCTTGGATGGGCCCAGAGGAGAAACTTCCAGAATTCCTCTTGATTCATTTCACAACCAGGGTGTGATTCTCTTGAATTCATTTCACATTTACAGACGCCATAAGTGGGAGAACATCGTCTCCATCCAGGAGAGAAGACGGCTATCTTCTCCAGGCTGCGGGGATCTGCTGGTTTTATAATTAAGTAAAAGCTTTAGTATGAGAGGTGTACTCAGGGGAAGTGCTCAGACTAATTCCACATCTTTGCTGGAAAATCAAGCATTACACATTCTTTTCCAGTGCTGAGGTTCTTCAACCCTCATTTCTCAAGGCTGTGTCCAGCTTCACCCTGTGTGTTCACACCTGAGTGCAGGCACCTGGTGAACAGGAGGGGGCCAGGACGAATCACACCATGCTGGTCTCCGGCCTGGCACATGCTTGGCTCAGCATGGGACCCTGAGTGAATTGCGTAGCTCCTCTTCCAATCTCCCTTTTCAGTGTAATTCAGAGCTGTAGACTGCCCCAGAAGGCTTGCCGGGATTCAGAAGCTTACATCCTAGAACCGTACTGGGAAGACCAGGAGCCAATGAGGATTTAAAACCTAAGAGAATAAGGGAACCTAATTCCCACTCAAGACTGATTTTAGGCACTTGATACACATCCTTTAATCTCCACAACAACTCTGCAAAGCTAGTACCCCTGTCACCTCTCACAGACTAGAAACAGAGGCGTTGGAAAGTTCAGTGACTTGCCCCAAACCACAGACTAACAAGGGGCAGAAATGTTATTCGGGTTGTCAGGTTCCCAAGTTATTTCCACACACCACCTGCCCAAGGCCGCAGTTGGTTGCCAACACTGCCAGACAATGACAATGATTCCAGCAGTTGATAACTTGTATTCTGCCCTCACCCCTGCATGCCATGGCCTTCCCTGGAGGAGGTGTGGAGACCCAGGCCTGCTGTGGGTGAGCCCATGGTTGGGGCCAAGCTGGATGTCACTCTCACATGGCTGGCCACTGGTCATCATTAAAAGAGGCCTCGGCAACCCAGGCTGTGTGTCCTGCCTTTTGTCAGGCAACTTCGGTGGTGAGGTACCATCTGGGAGTCTGCCTCTCCTCATGAGTCCAGTTTCAGGGGAAGATGTTATTGCAGCCTTAGCTTCAGGCTCTGAGAAAAGTCCACTGCCTTAGAGTGTACTCTCATAGGCTGTTTACTTTAGGAGGTTGAGGGGCATGTGTCTGCCTGGGGGCTTGGGTGTGGGAGTACTCTGCTGTTAGTCCCTGTTTTAGAGGGTTAATGTGAGCCAAGGCTGACCAATGAAACCACATTCTTGCTGCATTAGGAGTTCAAGGAAAATAGTGATGGTCCAATGAATACAGAGGAAAGTTCTCCAGTTGCCATATTTCTGGTGAATGCACCCATAGACACATCCATATTGGCAGAAGGGGTGCACACCTGAGGATATTCCGCCAGGTGCTCTCCTCCCCTCACTGAGGACCACTGATGAGTCCTCAGGAACCCCCTAGTAATCTTCCCACCTGGCAACAGCACCTCTCCAGCCTGAGGTCAAGTCCTACCACACGTAAGTCAATAGAAGACCACACATAAATCAACAGAAGACCTTTCAAGCACAATCATCATGGAGACATAAAATTGTCCAAAGACAAATTCACTCTGAAGGATAAAGGGAATGTGGCTGAGAGGGAAATGTGAGCTTGCTTTGGGGCTGTGCCCAGACACAGTGGTGTCTCAGAGCTCCACTGCCCCTGAAGCCTACACCCAAAGAGCCGGCAGATCGGATGCTTTCTCTTCCCGCCAACTGACAAGGTCTGCGCGAAGGTGCCCAGACAGGTGGAAAGCTAGCGGGGCCCCTGTGGCTTCCTGGAAGGAAGACACCATCTTGCCAACTTTCCCTAATGAGCATATAACTTTGAAAAAATCCAAAAAATTAAGTGACTGTGGCTCCACAAAGGCTAATTGTCAGATGGAAAGAGTTTGGGGGTAACTATGAAAAGACTGTACATGAATGGTTCATCAGAAATAATGCACTTGTTTACATTTTTCTCTCTCTTTTAACATCATGGAAGAATGATTATAGGCAGGGCAAAGTATTGACTTTAAAATTACAAGAGTTTTTTTTTAGCATATCTGATAAAATATATCAGCTGGCTTTCTTCTCTTTGGAATTGACTTTGGAAACCAGATAACACTGATAACAGACTAAATTTGCTAAAGCAGGATTGGGGGTTTGATGGAGCAGCGTTGCCAAGAGCACTTTCAGGATGAGGCCATGCTGCTCCCAGGGTGGCCACTGAGCATTCAATATGTGACAGGGGAGATTGAGGACCTGGTATCTTAAATTTTATTGAATTTTAATGAATTTCAATTTAGACACATTAAGTGGAGGCTAATATACCAGAGGACACAGGTCTAGAGAACAAAGTTGTCTTTGTTGAGAGCCCAGAGTAGGGTTCTTTGAGAATTCACTGCAAAAAGAGGCTCCTTTTAGAGTCCATTAACCTGAAAAGAAATACATTTCTTGAGGGTCAAGTTCACCCTCAAACTTCAAACTTGTAGTTGCCTCAGCTCCGAAAGTTTTCAAGGAGCAGACTACACTTTGCTGCTCCTGCTCTCCAACCCCCCTTCCTGCTGTGGCCACAGCTCCTGCCCAACCTCTTTATTAAGACTCTTTTAAAGACCCCAGATGGGCATTGCTTAGTCTCTCCTTGCTCACATTGCTGTCACTGAGCATCTTTCTCTCCCGGAGCCCTTCTCTCCTCCAGGTGCGCCCCAAACTATAATGTCCTTTCTGAAGGGCTCCCTGTGTTTGCAGCTAGATATTTCCCAAAGATCTGTTTTGGGGTCCCAAGTCATCTCAATTCTATACTTGTTTCCTGACTTGTTTCCTTATCCATATCCCCATCTTTAATCAATCTACAGAGGAGTCAATATTTCGAGCATGAACCAGCTCCCACACTCAGACCCAGTGGAAGTCTCATGAGGATGGACCAGAACACCTAAACTGCCCTCAGCAATGTCAGAACCAGCTCTGTTGTCACCCATGTCTCAGCCATGAGAATGGAAGCCATGTCTCCTTGGTCCTCCAAAGTAGACTCCTCAGATATTGGCATCTTTGTGTTCCTCACTTTTCAAGTTCTCTTCTTCTTTCTAGTCCAGATGCTGCCTTATCCCAGGGCAGTAGGAACTCACCCCTACAGCTATGGGAGGACTTCCCTCCCTACTCTGGTCTTCTAAGTTTCACCTGATGTGTCCACTGACCTTGAGCATGCCATCATCACACTTAAGACCCTATACTCAAGCAAGAAGAGTTCACACATCCAGAGATTAAAGCTCTTCAGCAGGACCACAAGCCATGTTCCAGCTTTATTCTCCATCTCTCAATTTTACACACCCTGCTCTCTGGTCACATACTCTCTCCACACTTTCACATTTCCCTTCTCTCTATCACCAGACTCCCGGCGTAACCCAGAGTTGAGCTCTTACATGATCTTCCTTGATTCCTGAACCCCTCCAACCCAAGCGCAGTTCCCAAAGTGCTTTCTTCATAAAGCTGAAGTCAAAATTGAAATTAAAAGCTTATCAAACTGAATTTGGCAAACTATTTGTATCTCTTTTCCCTGACACATTTTTAAGGCTGGGAGTCTATTTCATTCATCTTTGGTTGCAGTATGTAGAACAAAACCTATCTTAGAGTAAATGTTCAGGGGCCCTTTCCTAATTTAAACATCAGATGAAAGAGGTTTTCTCGAGTTTTGTCTGTGATACTCATCGTGTGTCAAGGGCGTCCTGGCTGGCCGAGAATTGCTTTGATTTATTCAGTTGTTCTGGTGGCCCATTTATTTGGTTAGGGTCCCTCCTCATTCTGAAAAATGTCCCTGTTTGAATGCTAAGTTACATGGTCACCTTAATCGTAAGGCTTGAGTTGAGTTCTTTTCTGTAGAAATCTAAAGGAAGAGGATCCATTTATAAAAAGTTAAGAAATTGAAATGCCAAGGATAAGGGAATAATGGGTTGGAGGACCTCTTAACATCTCCTCCAGTAACAAGGTTCTTGGATCCTGTGATTTCTAGAAGTATTCTCGAGCGAAGTTGTGATAAAAACGTGGCCACTTTAATTTCCTCAGCCTGGGACTTGGAGACATGGTAGGCAGCTTTCTGTAAACTTGGCTAAATGAAAAATAAGAGAGGCAGAGACTGCGAGAATCCTTTCTAACCAGTAGGAACTTGTCCAAGAGCTGGAGCCAGTCGGTGCCAGCAGAGTTAAAGAGATGAGCAAGGTGGCCAGAGCAGGGCAGGAGGGAGAACACAGAGACGCAGAATCGATGTGTCCTTGAAAGGCTGATGACAGACTTATTTTTAAAAAAATCTGTGATGGAAAAGAAAAATGAAGGCCCAAAGAGTGGAAAATTAGGAGGCAGTGGAGGATCTGTAGAAGCAGTTGTCAATGAAATGGCCTGAGCCCTTGTCTTCAACAGTCCCAGATGTCCATCAGGTCAGAACCACAGAATGACATATGACATTGATCCCATTGAAAGGTCACGCTCCTTCATTCAGAAGACAGGCTCACAATCTTCCTTTTTACTCAAAAGTTAACTAGCTTGTCTTTTTTCACTCGGAAACCAAAAAAACACAGAAACAGTTTCCTTTATCCCCTCGATACACTGCCCCCATCCCACCCCTGTTTTCCCACCCAGTGCCCTGGGTGGGCACTGTCTTCATCATCTCAATACAGCATGTCCTGGCTTCTAATCAGGACCCCAGTGACACTCTTGCCAATGTGTTCTGCATGCAGTGGGCAACCTCAGTGCTTATCTTCCTCATCTTCCTACCAGCAAGAACGTGGGCCTCTGTTCACCACTTGCCCTTCCAAATATGGTTTCCTCAGCTTTCATGACTGCACACTCTACTAACTTTCTCTTTATTTCTCTGGCCATTAGATCTCACTCCATCACCCACTCTTCCTACACTGGTCAGTCATTAAATGTCAGTGTCCTAAAAAGTCCTAAGCTCCTTGGACTCTAGTCATTCTTCCTGGAGAATGAAGGGCCTGTACTTCTGGCTTCAGTTACCACCTATAAGCTCATGATCCTCGTCTATGTTTCCCTTTATACCTTTCCTCTAAGTTCCAGATCCAATCTAACTGTCTCCTAGGTTTGTCATAGAGGCTGTTAGTTCTACAAACCCAGAGATGAACCAACTCTCCCTCACTATCAGTCAGATCCTCATCCTTCCTTCACTTTCACCACCAAGTCCAGTCATCATGTACCATGACTCTGCTTCTTAAATCCATTCCCTCCTATCTATCCAATAGCCTCTTCCTCACTAAAGGCATGGTCTCTTGTCCTGTTTGTTCTTTCCTGGACTACTAATGTGGGTGAGGCTTTTGTGAGGTGGGGCTCCCTCACCCAATGATTCAGCAGCACTCTACTGTCCCAAGGATAGAATCTAAACTCCTGAAAATGGCTTTTAAGACCCCCACAACCTTTTCCCTTGCTAATTTTCCAGTCTCAGCTGCCCCTACTCATCCCCTTACATGCTCAAGGACAATGTCTTTCAGGTTCTTAACCTTGCAGAGCATTTTCTGGCTCAGGAGGCCTCACATAGGACATTGCAATTTCGGAGTGCACATTTCCATTTTCCTCTTTGTGAGACCCATGCTTCTCCTACTCTGGGAAGCTTTCATGAGGCCCCACAAGTGAGGAAGTGAACCTGGAGACAGGAACTCTCCAGCCCACAGTACTAACATAGTAATGTGCTTATTGCCTCATCCGAGTGACCCACAACCGAAAGTTCTGTGACAGAGGGCTCCCCACCTTCCTGTGTGCTGCCACATTGTATAGCCTAGAATAATGGTTACTGAGTGAATAATGAATGGAGAGCATTCCATACCCAACAAAAGGAAACTTGATAAAATAAAAGTCTCATAATTAAAAGAAATGTGGGTGTCATCTTCAGACTGTGCAGCAAGCAGAGAACACAATCCAGTTACAGGTTTGGAGCCACTCACCCTTTAGGAGTGTGGAAAGACTAGATTGGGGGTGGCAGGTGGGGCTGGAAGTTAGGAGACTTGTTTTCATCTGGTCATTTCCACTGACCATGTCCCCAGCTTCTTCTATGCCAGTCCTGTCTCATGATAGGTATGCAGATGGCGGTCCTGCTCCCTGTCCTCAAGGCGTTACTAATTGTGGAGGAGAGAGAAGCCATCAGAGAGCACCATAAAGCTCTGTGGGGACCCTTTGGGAATATGCACAGGTCACGAAGGCAGAGTGGTGGACTTGGGGAAGGGGGAACATTAAGAAGGGCCTCCTCAATCTACAGATTTAATGCAATCCCAATAAAAATCCCAATGACATTTTTTAAAGAGGTAGAACAAAAATTAATGAAATGCATATGGAATAATAAAAGGCCTAGAATATCAAAAAACCTCCTGACCAGAAAAAAAGAGAATGGAGGTATTACAATTCCAAACTCCAAACTATACTACAAAGCCATAATAATTAAAACAGCTTGGTACTGGTACAAAAACAGACAATCAGACCAATGGAACAGATTTGAGTGCCCTGAAATAAAACCACACATATACAGTCAACTAATCTTTGACAAAGGAGTGAAAAACTTACGCTGGAAAAAAGATAGCCTATGCAATAAATGGTGCTGGGAAAATTGGACTAAGATATGCAAGAAAATGGACCAAGACAGTTCCCTCACACCATGTACAAAAATCAACTCAAAATGGATAAAAGACTTAGAGGTCAGACCTGAAACCATAATATACATAGAGGAAAACTTGGGTAAAACCCTTCAGGAATTACAATTCAGAAATCCCTTTCTGGAAGCATCTACAGATGGCAAAAAAAATGAAGGAAAACATAAACAGATGGGACTATATCAAACTAAAAAGCTTCTGTACAGCAAAAGAAACAACAAAAAAAACTAAAAGAAGCCCAACCGAATGGGAAAAAGTTTTCGCCCTCCACAATAGTGATAAGGGTTTAATAACGAAGATCCACAATGAACTCACACAACTAAACAAAAGCAAAATAAAAGGCCCAATCAAAAAATGGGTAGAAGAACTAAAAAGACACTTCTCCAAAGAGGAGGTACAAATGGCCAACAGACACATGAAAAATTGTTCATTATCACTAGCAATAAGGGAAATGCAAATCAAAACCACAATGAGATACCACCTTACACCAGTAGGAATGGCCCACATTCAAAGAACAAGTAATAACAAGTGCTGGCGAGGATGTGGAGAGAAAGGAACACTCTTACATTGCTAGTGGGAGTGTAAACTGGTCCAACCTCTATGGAAAGCTGTGTGGAGGACACTCAAATTAATGAAAATGGACCTACCATTTGACCCAGCAATTGCTGTCTTGGGAATCTACCCAAAAGAGACCTCAGTGTGTACAAAGGGACACCTGTGCCCGGATGTTTACCGCAGCACTATTTATAATTGCAAGAACATGGAAGCAACCCAAGTGTCCCAAAACAGACGACTGGTTGAAAAAAATGTGGTATCTATACACTATGGAATACTACTCATCAATTAAGAATGACAAATTAGACGACTTCTTGACAACATGGATGTACTTAGAAGAAATCATACTAGCAGAAACAAGTCAAAAAGAGAAAGACGGAAGTCAAATGGTCTCACTAATATATGGGACATATTGAAGAAAAATAAACAAATAAAAGCCATGAGGAAAAGACAAAACAGGCTGAGCACCAAACTGAAGCACACAACAATGGACAGAAGGGAAAGGGGGAGGGGGAAAGGGGGGCAAATCCCTGGGATTGCAAAAATGTGAAATTTACATATAAATAAAAAAATAATTAAAAAAAAAGAAGGGCCTCCTACAAGACAAGACTGTTGAGCTGAATTCTAAAAATTCCAGAGGGGCTTGCCAGGCAGATGATGGGTGTTCCAGCAGAAGAACAGTGTAGCAAGGAACAAAATAATAGAAATAAGAAATGACACGATATACGTAGACCTCAGCAGGTTGATCTGTGCAGTTGCAATGAGGGAAGCTGGGAGCAGAGAAATTAAGAGGTTAGGATCAAGAGGCGGTGAGAAGCCAGTTCCAGGCTAGGAGTTCAACTCTGCTGCTCACTGGAATCAACTAGGAGAGTTTGAAAAAGCTTGATACCACCTGTGCTTCAATACAAAAAGTGTTTGACAACTGGATCAGGTGGATGGGGGCTGTTTTCCTGCATAAATATTCTAGCCACGGTTGCTTTCAAGCTGCTGATGAGACATCATGGGATGCAGAGCTAGGAGGAGATGCAAGGAACCATACTAGCATATAGTATTTTCACCTTGTATGATCGATGAAAATGACCTCAGGAGTCTAGTTAATCACAAAATGTTGTAAAAATCATTAGAAAGTAATGCATTGTAATTATGATTCCTGTTTTGAATATAATTTAACTATCAATTTATCTAATTTAAATTTTTAATCATGGCTGTGTTTAACAACTCACTCCCCAAATTTCTGAACATGTAACGATGGGCTCCCCTGACCAGTCTGAGTGCTCCCAACCCCACACACTATGAGTCCCAGGTCAGAATGGTTATGTGGAATCCTGGTGGGGGGATGGAGGGTGGGGCAGGCCTTGGTGAGTTTCAAGCCGTCTTCAGGTGATTCTAATGGGTAGGGGGTGTGAACCTGTGGCTTATGAGCCATGATATGGAGCCTGATAATTCTCCGGGTGTGTGTGTGGGGGGCACTGGAACCACTGAAGAATTTAAAGACTTCTACGCAGACCAGCAATTCTACCTGGATGGCAGTTTAGAAAGGTTAACTAGCTACAGAGCAGCTGCTGTGTTAGGTGGGAAGGAAGCAGGTAGATGGGTTGAGAGCTTGTTACAACATTCCAGGCAAAACGTGGTAGGTACATACCTGAGGCAACAGAGGGAGGGTGGAGAGGCAGGGATGGTGTGAGGAGGCCACCAGGACAGCTGCTCTTCAGGAGCAGGGGTGCTTCAGGACAAGGTAAGGGCAGGTAAAGGAATACCTTTGTTGGTGGGGACTGAAGAAGTAGGAGAAGTTACTTTTTGATAGCCCCCCTACCCCATCTCTCTGTATCTGAAATCAGGGAGGCCTTTCATCTACGAGAGAGGGAGGTGGGAGCAGGACAAAAGGTTAGCAGTTTTCTGTACTGTCCATTCGGCAGTAAGTGGCCATGTGAGCCAGGGTGGGCAGCTTTCCCACCTCTAACATAAGGGAGTTAGAGTAGACCCCCCCCCCCAAAGTCTTTCCCGGCCTGGAGACTATGATTCAGTCATGCTGGCATTTTCTCATGTTTTCACTGTCTTAGCTTCCTGTGTGACTCAGATTACAACCTGCTATGGGGATGGAGACTCATGTGCTCTGGGAACCAGATTGCATCTCCATAGGCCTCCCTCCCCTCTGGGGGGGGGCAGCAACAGTGAGGCTTGTCTCTTTCCCCATCTCATTCTTCTTTTCTCCTCTGAAGCTGACCCCTTGTTGACCCCCTTCCAGAGGGTATTGAGCAGGGACCAGTGGAGCCGAGTGGGATATGGTCATGCTCTGAGTAAGTGATGGGCAGTAAGTTCCAGAGGCTGGAGAAGTGGGAAGAGTTTGCCAAGCTGAGGAGGGTCTTGGTTCAGATGGCAAGGGTATTTCTCTGCAGGCCTCAGAAGTGCTTCTGTTGTAGGTTTTCTCTGTCTTCTGCAGTGCCCCTCACTGTAGCAGCAGGATGCCAAAGTGGGGAGTAAGTCTTCAAGGGACTGGTACCCTGGATTCTGGTTGGTCGTGCCATGTAACTTTCCTTGGCCTTCCTTCCCTTTCACTCTTGTTGTTCAGATAAGCAGGACAGGATTGTCTACCAGGAAAAGGAAGCTAGAACAAGCACATACACAGACTGGGACTGGCCAAGAGCTGTACGGGGGAGGAGAACCAACCCTCCTTTTGTTAGAAAGAAAGGAAAGGAGGAGCTGTCAAGGTGCTAGGAGACTTCCTGCGACTGTACTCAGTTTTGCTAAAACCTTTGATGAACTCTATGCTCGGTTGGGTCTGGAATCCACCTGAAAGCAGGAGAACTTCATTCAACATCGTTACCATGGAAACTGGGTCAGAAAGGGCAACTTGCACAGAGGGGGTGAAAGGTACACAATTATGGAGCCTGTTGGACAGACAGCAGAGTAAGATGTACTGACCATTATCAGGAGTGTGGAGAACTCTTACAGAAAGACAGTGACTAGTGATTTCCCATCAGCACAACAGGCAGATGGGTGGCAGGCAGGAGAAGGCATTGGGCGAAAAGTAGGTTCCCTGTGGTGCTGCTGCTGACTTGTGTGGTGTGTTTGTGCTCAAAAGAGGCAAGAACATTAGTCCTCAGGGTCTTATAATTCAAAGAGATGCTTATCATGTAGCTGGGGTTCAGAAGAGGTTCCCCAGTAGGGGTGGCAATCACATGACCTCTTAAGGACCTTGTACCCAAAGGATCTGTGATTTCCCTGCTCATTAGCACCTTTGGCAGAAAGGGAAGGCAGGAGGTGAAATGCTAATCAATTAGGTTTCTTGCTCATTAACAGCTTTTCTGAAGTGATTAAAAGAGGAAGTTAAAAACTAATAGCTATATGGAGGACTGGGCTTCTGGCTGCTTTCTGTCCTCTCCATCCATCCTGAAGTGGGCTGTCTTGCCCGGCTTTCTTTGTGAAGGCCAGTGGGGCAAAAGATATTTTATTGTATTTTTGATTCCTTCTGTTTTGACGCGGCTCAAGTGTCTAGTTCTCCCTGGGAAGGCCTGGGAAAAGGGCCCTGGCTCTGGTACAAAATCTTATGATGATGATTGTCACTATGAACATTGTCATTATAGATGAGGCAGTGAAAATTCCCAACTTCTTCAAGTCTCCTTGATGCCTCCTCCTTTCTGTCTGGGAATTTATGACTCTATTTATAGCTGTGCTTGCTTATTCCAGAACAGCAGAGACCCCTCACTCAACCAGATGCAGAGACACCATCATTGGAAACCAAGGAGAAGGGGCACATTTCTAACCCACAAATCTGCCACTACCTTGCTGGTCTCTCATCACCCAGGAGTTGCAGTGATGTACCTGACAGTGAGATAAGGTGAAAACAAAATTCTAGGCTCCTTATTATCAGATGCCACAAAAACTCTCCATTTTGGTCTCCACACTCTCCATCCACCTTTCAATTCCTGAGCCCTCCATGTGTTGCTGGAACTGCCTGCAAAGGACCCCAGCGGTGGCTGTGAGCTATTGATAAGTCAGGCTCACCTAAGGGGTACAGCACCTTGTTACATGGGAAAGAATGCTGGGGCACAGGCATGAAAGCAACAAATCTAGATCAGCAAGTGAGTTAGAGGTAATACTTGAACGTCATCCCAGAAGTAGAAGCTAGTTTTGGATGAATCTAGGGGTCTGGACCTAACCACTGGGAGACACTGCCCTCCCACCCTTGGTGACTTGAGCAAGCCCTTCTCAGTCAGAGCTCTGATCCAGACAAGTAACATCATAGTCCCTTCTCCTTTTCTCCCTCCCACTTCCCTTGCCTCTTCCCCCATGGGATTCTTAGTTGCACTGAAGGGTGCTTGTCTGCTAGGTACTCTTAAGAAGCAGCTAGATACTCACGGCTTTCAATGGAGGACAAAGTCATGGAAACTTACAATACTGTTGTGGTTTATTGCCTGTATTCGCAAAGGAAAAACATGATATATTTTGGTAAGAAGTCAGTGAAAATACAATTACAATTTCCCCCAAATCAGGTCTTTTTGAGTTGGTTGATTCTACACTGATGTGAGGTCCTTTTATACATGGGTTATGATCCTATTTAGCATTACCAGGTAAAAGAGCACCCAGAGAAATCTCATTCGGGTTTGCCAAGTTTGGAGCCATTCCTTGAAGGGCAAGTGGTTGGTCTCAACCCTTGGTACACACAAGGCTGGCTCCTCCCCATCACTGAACTCTGTGCCACCCCCAACACTCACATAAGCTTGACTCCCCCAGTCCTATGAATCACACAGAGCTGTAGGACTGGAACGTGAACTGCTGCTTTGGAGCAGTTTGTGACCTTTCTTGTGCTATGAATGCCTTTGGCCGTTTTTGAGATGCCTGTGGCTCCCTTCTCTGAATAACATTTTAAAAAGGAAATAAATGATGGCAAAGAAAACCAATTTTGTTGAACTATTGTATCAAAAATATTTAAAAGACAAATCTGCAATGCAAAAATACATGTGCTTATCTGCCAATGTATTAAAAAACAAAACTTAGTTACCTGCCAAAATTTGGAAGCAGTGTTGAGAGAAGACAATTCTTTGAGAGATCTGCAATCACTTTATTGCACTAGGAAAGTGTCCATGGTTTTCAATCATGGACAAAGTCATGGAAACTTTTAATAGTGTTGTGGATTGTTGCCTATATGCACAAAGGAAAACATGGTACCTTTCGGTATGAAGTCAGTAAAAATACAATTACAATTTCCTGCCCAAATTCACAGATTCTCTGGGGTTCTAGTTACACACTCCTTGAGTTCCTGGTTAATAACCCATGTTTAGAGCAAAAGGAGTGTTTGGGAAACAAAAGGAACAGAAGGTGCTTATCTACACTTGGCTGGAGGCAGAACTGATGGAAGCAGCTCTCTGATACTTGGGCAGATCCTGGGAACCATTCTCTCAGCATCTTCCCAGATGCCCCAAATCTGAAGTTATCTCTCCCAGGTTACCTCCAAGTACTGCAGGGGAGTTTTCTCAAACATTCCCAGTAGTCAACTTCATTACTAATTTTAATTACTAGATGACTAATTTTTAGTAAAATTTTGAATGAGACATGCCTATCATTGTTCTGCAGATAAGTGGAAGAAATAGAACTTAGACTCTAGAACTGGTGAGGGGCTCAGGGGCCACAGGTAGAGAGAGATGGACTCAGCTCTATTATGAGAAACCCACTAGCTGCCCGGCAGCAGGATGGGTCTTCAGGGTTAGCCCAGAATTAATGCAAAGACGTGGAGGTCTTACATTGATGACAATCTAGGGAGGGGAACAGGTTTCCCAAAGCTGTTGCAGATGGGTGGGGGCACTAAAGTATTTGGGGAGCATTAGTAGAAGGCCATTTGGTCAATTGCTTTAATGCACTTATTTTATAGGGCATTTGGACCCAGTTCCCATCATGCATTTCGAAAACCCAGTTCAAACACTAGGTCTGGTAGCTACAAATCATCACCTCCAAGCATAAGATAGACTCTGGGGGACTATTCCACTCTGTGACCCGAACTCTTTGCTTCAGGACCTCTTCCACATTCAGAGGTAAGCAATGGACTTTTAATTCCCGAGAAAGACCTGGAAACACATTTGCATTCTGCATACAGTTTCAGGACTTCAAGAACTAGTTGAAGCCTGTCCAGCTGAACAACTTTTGTTCTGACTCCCAGTGCTCCCCATTCATAGAATACAAAAATGAGGCCAGAGAATCAGGGGATATTCCCACCCCCAGGTAGCCAGGTTGCGGCTACTCCCGCTGGGTTTGCAGCAAGCCCAGGGAGGCAGATGGCCCAGTCATTGGATACTTCTTCTCTTCTCCCATGAGTCTCCATAGCATCCCCAGCCCACCAAGCCCAGAGAACACACAGCCAGAGGACACAGGCCTGGCTCAGAAGGAGGCTGCACCCTCTTTGGCTGTCCTTGGGGGTATGCTACGCTCCCAACACACCATCCGTCTTACTTGCTGTAATGAGGACATTGCTTCCTCCCCTCAAGCGGGGCTCCCAAAGAGGCCAGCCCTGTTATTTAAAGCTTTATCTCTATACAAATAATACATGCAGAGCGCATGGGCATGGGCAAGTTAATTAGTATTATTATGTCTTTAATTCTAACGTTGTTCACTGGCAGAGCCCTTGGTACCAGCTTTCCACCCAGAACAAACCTTTATGATCCCCACTTGGACAAATCCCCCCAACAGCAAGGGCTCTTCTTGTGCAGCAAATGGGCAGCACCTTCCCTGGGGGCTGAAGAGGCTGTCAGGTAAAGATGCTGTGGGAAAGAGTTCCTCAGTGCAGAAGCCCCCACCATGCCCTAGGAGCTTGCCTCACAGCTGCCCAGAGCAGGGCACAGGGTCCTGCTGACAAGGACGCTCCAGAGATCTCATCCAGCTGGACATGTAGGAAACTGCCCCAAGGGTTCGCGTGTTTGTTCCCCAGGGATAAACAAGGGACAGTGAAACATCTGGAATCTAATCATCTAATCAACCTCTTTAGGGACCCGGTAAGAGTCCCAGAGGGTGAATAAAACAGTTGAGAATAACCAGATAGAGAAGAGTCAGGGGACGCCCAGGCTGGTTGCTACCATCAGTACTAGGCTCAAATGCTTACATGTCTTCTCATCATTGTTCTGATCTCCTGGAAACTCTATTTAAGTCATGAGACCAGTGTCCAGGTTCTGCTTTCCGTTACACACACAAAACAGGTGGTTTCCAGAGTCAGGACTTGCAAACCCAAGTCCCCAAATGATACACAAGTGCCAATGCCTGTTTTGTGCCAGGTAGGGCTAGACTACACAGATACCATGCACAGAAACAGCAATGGCAGATGTCTTCACAGTGCACTGTCTACTGCCAGGGACTTTGAGCAGGAAAGTGTTTAAAGGACACGTGACAATTTGGGCAGAGTTGAACATGTGCTTAAAATTGAGCATTGCTCAGGTGGGTGGGAGGTGGGGCATGTGGACCAAAGTCCCAGGCAAGCATCTGGTGTGGCAGAGAACCCTTCGGGTCAACCCACCTGCAGGCGGATCCATCACATGACTTGGGGCAAGTTATTACCTCTCAGGATGTTTGCTCTCCTGACCCGTAAAATAAAGGATGAACTGGACAATCTCTAAGACCCAGACAATTCAGATCCCTTTGAGGCAGGCCAAGAAAAAGGCATTCTAACTGAGGGTGTCAAAATCCTCCCACTTCCTTCACACTTTTAACAACACGTCTTCTTCCTCGCCCCCAGCCCCTGAGTGAGTAAAATTCTCAAGGTTAAAAGCTTTTTCCACTTATGCTAAAATGTGGAAGAGAAAACCGATAAAGGGATGCGAATGGTTACTTAAGATTTCTCTAAAAGGCTGAAGGAGCTAAATAAAGGGTTCTTGATTATTAGCCCAGGACAGCCTATCATCACTGTTCCATGGACAAATTGTATTGCATGTCAGAGCACACGGAAGACGCACAATAATTTATCAGTCAGGACCCAGAAAATTGTACAGTACAAGTACCTCCGCAGCTCCACGCATCCCTGCCATGATGTTCCTCCCTCGGCGGTTCTGCTTAAAGGGACACCGCCAGGAGAAGCCCTGGATTTGGGCCTTGGTTAAAAAAAGCACTTTGCAAAAACCCAAAATGAATAGAAATATTTCTGTGACATTTATAAGTAAATAACCAAAAGAGGAAAACAGTATTTTCCTTGCTCCTTCTCCTCCCTTACTGGGGTTCCCTATCATTCTCTAGGTAGTTTCCAGAGTACGGCTACAAAATAACAGAATGTGTGTCGTAAACAAGGGCTTGACCACAGGAAGACAAATGGGATGACTGGCAGCCTGAGATGGCTAAATAATAAATCAAACCAACCATCAAAGACCAGGAACCACCAAGCAAACAACTGGCCAGGGGAATGAAGATGTGGTGTGGCAGTGCGGGAGGAGGCCCCTTCTCCAGCCAGAGAACCCCATAAACACAGACATTACTGGACTCACCAGAGCATGCTGGCAATAAAAGCCTTTTCATCAGTTTTACTATTATTTTTAAACTCTCCACAGACAAGGTGACCCTCACTGCCCATGACAAGGCAGATGTCCGCCTGCTCTTGGTGTGGCCCTCTGTGTGCCTAAGTCTGATGGCCGGTGGGGTGTTGATAACAAAGATAGGTGGTTTTGTGGGCGGCCCGCGTTGGCCAGCCCTGGGATGTTCTGATGGAAAAATGGTTTGAAAAGCCAGCCGGTCAGAGAGGCCAGGGAAGTCACTGAATTTCTCAACCAACCTGGGCCAGATGCATTCAGACAAAGGTATATACCCCAGGGCATCTAGGCCCCTCCTTGCAAGTTGATTTTTCTTTACCCCAACTTGTGTCCCAGGAGTTATAGCTACCTTTCAACCCATTCCCAAGCCCTGAAGCTTCACTCCTTCCCAAGTCATTAACCCATTAGTAATTATTAATTGTATTATTTCTATGATCGTCATTATCCAAGGCCAAAAAATGGGTGTGGGATTCCAATGAACACTATTTCCTTCTCAGCTGGCTGGGGACGGCTGCAGACCACCAGGTGACTGCCTGCTGGATCACCTAGTTCCTGAGCACAGGCACTCGGGTGGAGGCCCCCGGCTGACCTTCTTTCACCGGGATTTTCCACAGGGACACGGAAATTCTGCTACACTGGTAAGACCTTGAACTCTGTCCTGGTGGACAGCAGGGAAAGAAGGAGGCCCAAGGGGCAGATGGTTGGTTCTGCCTTCTCTTCCTCCACAGCATCCATGCAAGTGTATGCTAGCCAGAAGATGTTTACGAAGGTACTTCACTCACTCAGCCGTCAGGATGGGGGTGGTGGGCCTGTCTGGGAGGTGTGCGGTGTAGGTTACAGGGGATCGGGAGCCTAGGGTGAGCTCCCAGCACAGTGACTGTGTTTTCCCTGTGTTTCCTGGTGGTCTCCCTGAAGCCCAAGGTGCACTTGAGTGATACTGACAGTGAAGGAAACAAAGCTTTAGTTCTCTCTGAACATAGGATCCATCACACAGGCTGGGCAGCGGAGCATGGTCAGGGGGTACCGGACAAGGCCATACTGGACCAAGGCCCTGAGCAGTCAGGGCCACCGTGGCACACTGCCAGGTCATCACAATGTATGTCCTGTGCTGCCCGGCACGCTAGACAACCCTGGCCCGGCCCCCCGAGCCTCAGGCACCGCAGCCTTCTATCTCAGCGGCTCGGCTGAGAATCCTCCCAACCTCGCCAGAATAAACTACAGTCACAAATAGAAGAAGGGATGGGAGGGGGCCCAGAGCCCTCACAAGAGCCCTGCTTCTCGGGTGAAACCCACAGCTCATGCTGGAGTTTAAATGCTAACTGTGGGTTCCCGGGACGGCCCATTTAATTTCTCCTTTTGTTGGCTGGGTCCCAGCCATCCCTTCTTCCTCAGGCCCCTCCTCAAATATCACACCATCTGGGGAGCTGCCCCACCCCTAATTATTACCCCGGGACTGCCACCACCGCAGAGGACGGCAGCAGAGCACAGAAAGTGACAACAGCAGCAGCAGGTGGGCCCAGCAGAAAAGGCCAGATTATCTTCTCTGTGATTACTGTCATCCATCTCCAGCCAGGCGGGCAGGGAATAGAGCATGCTCAGTGCTGGATCTGGGGCTCCGTGTTCTCAGGGTGTTGCTGCCTCCAACCCCACTCTCTATTGGGCAGGCTGGAGGCTGGGGCTTTCTGTGCCAAAGGTGTGCATGGAACACACTCTCGTAGCAAGGGCTGGAGGATGTGCAGCCCAGAGCAGCCAAGCCCTGGTTACAGGATTCCCGACCGAGTTTTTCTGGTCACACTCTGCTAGCGCCTCTCTGAGACTGAGGGCTCCTCAAGGCAGAAATGGAGAGCTGGGTCCCACACCCTGGCTGGTTAGAGAAAGGCAAGGCAACCCTTTTGAAGGGACAGAAATTCATCTCCAGCAGCTCCCAGAATATCCTATGTCCATTTATTTGTCCACCTGTCCTCCCATCTGTTCATCTATCCAACCACCAGTTTTTGTCAAGAACGAAGTGCCAGCGCTGGGCCATGTGTCAGGGTAATGAAGGGGGGTAAGGATGGGTCCCAGCTCTTTCCCCACTGTTTCCAAGCTCAGGTGCATTTTGTAAGTCCGAGAAGGAGGGGTGCATCATCCTTTGAGCTGAGGCTTGAAGTCCCATGACTTGTCCAAGGTAATACAGTGGGTCCCAAGTAGGAGTTCTGGCCTGGACTTGGGGTACAGGGTGCTCTCCATGGCAATGTGCTTTCTAATGGCAAAGCCACACACACACACACACACACACACACACACACACACACACACACACAAGACACTGCACAAGGGCTGAAGCCAAGGGGACCTCGGGCCCCGAGCTCAGTTGCTCTTTTCTAAGCAGTCCTGGCAATTCAGCCAATACCTCCAATGTCTGGCTGGGTTGGGGCTTGCAGGAATGGGTCCTGCAGGTCCATTTCCCATCCTGCCTCATCTGCTTGCCTGGTTCTTCTCTGACTGTTTCTAAGTTGGTTTGACCTTTGACAATAGCCCCAGGTAAGACACTCCTGCTGGGCTTCATCCCCCGAAGAGGCACCAGCTCGCAAGCCCTGTGACCTAGACTGATGTCACCGCTTTGAAGTGCGGTTGGCCTGGGAGGATCCAGGGGGCTCTGGGAAGCCTCAGGAGACTGAGGACTCTGCACAGATCCCATTTTCACTCTCAGAAAGTCACTGTCCCTGGCTTAGCATATTAAAAAACACTAAGGCAGAGACTCACGTTAATAATAGTAACAGCAACAGCAAGCCTAATAATCAGTAGCATCTGTATGGTGTGATATGAGGAAAAAGACACCAGAGGCCTGGAAAACCACAGGTGACTATAATTGGGAAATTGAAAATGCCTTAAAGGGAAATATATGATCACCAGCAAAGACCTTTTTAAGTTACAGAATGGATCAGTGGACATGACCTGAAGGATTTCTAATCTGGCTCCTTTGCTCTGTGGTAAGAAAGTTGAACATTGAGAGCTGGTGGTGGTGCCTTGCTGAAAGCCCCATAGGCACTGGAGGTGGGGCCAGACCCCATGCCACACCAGCCTAGCTGAACCATGACACAGTCATCTTCATCAGGGAACCCCCAAATCAAGCCCTGCCTGCACCCAGTGTACCTCTGTTCAGCCCAGCCCTTGAGTGGCATGTGGGGAGACGCTGCCTCGAGCAGCATCTTAGCTCATCTGCAAGGCTGATGTGCAAAGTGAACCTTGGGCCAGGTTCACAGTCCCTCACTGGCTCTTCCTGAGCCAGGTGATCTTGGATGTATAGTTTCCTTTCTCTGAAAAATGCAAATCAAAACCACAATGAGATACCACCTTACACCAGTAAGAATGGCCCACATCAAAGCAAAAAACAAACAAGCAAACAAACAAACAAAAATGTGCAACAAGTACTGGCGTGAATGTGGAGAGAAAGGAACACTCTTACACTGCTGATGGGAATGTAAACTGGTCCAGCCACTATGGAAAGCTGTGTGGAGAACCCTCAAACTAATGAAAATGGAACTACCATTTGACTTAGCAATCGCTCTTCTGAGAATCTAGCCAAAGGAGAACTCAATATGGGTACAAAGGGACACCTGCTCTCAGATGTTTACTGCAGCACTATTTATAATTGCAAGGACATGGAAACAACTGAAGACAGATGACTGGATGAAAAAGATGTGGTACATATATACACAATGGAATATTACTCATCAATTAAAAATGACAGATTGATGAATTTATGATAACATGGATGTACCTAGAAGAAACCACATTAGCAGAAACAAGTCAGAAAGAAAAAGACAGAAACCAAATGATTTCACTAATATATGTAACATAGGAAAAACAAACAAAAGATCAGGAGGAAAAGTCAAAACTACTCAACTGGGGTGGGGGGGGAGACAAGAGGGAGCGGTCAGGGAAGGGAGGTGGTGGGTGATCCCTGAAGACTACAATGATGTAAAATATATATATATATAAATAAATTATTTAAGTAATAAAAAATGGGATAACAATCTATTTCCCAAGAGATTTTGTGATGATGAAAGTACATTTTGTCATCGGAAGCATTGCCCGGCATTGTAATTGCCCGATTCCCAGATAATATTGCCAAAGGAGACTCTCCCACCATGAACTCAAGGTGGACCCGCCTGGCATGGGAGTCCACTTCCATGGGATTTGTGAGTCGTAGATTGAAGAACAGCTTCGACCTTCTTGCTTGCTTTCCCAACTGGGCTGGTTGATGTGGTAGGGCTGACGTTGACGGGAGATGGTTTATTTGTCACCTAATGCTAATGTGTCATTCCTGCAGCTGTGGTTATTACCTACTATTAGTATTCTCTGACTGCTAAATGAATGGCTCCGAAGCCCCGCTCCGAGTGGACAGAAGAGGGGGAGAACACACGGTGGAGGTGGGAATATACACATGGGTGTGAGCTGGAGGGGAGCCCTGGCTGCTTCGCCAAGGGGCAGGCCTGGGAAAACCACCCCTGCTGAATTCCCACTCCACAACCTGACCCTGGGAGGCAACATGGTATGGGCTGCAACCCATGAGAGCAGAGGGTGGGGGGGCCTGGCAGGTCCCATTCTGGCTGCCTCTCTGGCACCACAGCCCACTGCAGAGTTGTCAATGAAGGAAAAATAACACCCAGTTTCCAATCACAGAACAATAAGCAGGACTTAGCAAGGCACAGAGAGTTTAGGAAGACCCCCCCCCGCCCAAAGGGAGCCACAAATAACATGAAAGTTATTTCAATTGCCTCTGCATTAGAAACCTTGGTGTAACCAAAAATGAAAGCCAAATTTCCCATGTATTGCAATAAACATCCCCACACCAGGATGCTCTAGTACATCAGGGAAGGGTGGGAAGACTTAGCAGACAATGGGCAAAACTAACCGGAAAAAGAGGAGAAAATGTAAATGAATCAGTAAAATGTCCACGGAAGGGTCTCTGGTGCCAGTGGCTCAGCTGTAGATAGCCATGTGACTTTGGCCAGGTCATCCTACCCCTCGGGTAACTGGGGTTTGTGTTTGAAAAGAAAGTTTCAAACTTGATCATCTCCAAGTCCCAGCTGGCTCTAGAATTCCATGAAAAAGGAATTTGGGATCACCGGCCACCACCAAAAGGATTTGAGAAAGGCAAAGTAAAATGGCTTCAAGAGTGTTTGTTCCAAGGCAGCTGCAAAGATTTTGAAATGGTTGGTTTTCACTAGAATACTTTCAGTGGTCCCCAGTATGACTTAAAATACAGTCTCTCTGAACAAACCCTGCCTGTGTGGGCCCTAGTTCCTTTCCAGCCTCTTCTCTGACAGGCCTTCTCCAGTGGAGGATACCCCACCACAGCACCCTCACATCCTGCTGGGCTTTCTCCAGGGGCCTGTGGTGACAACTACTATAACCTCATTGTCACCTGAGAAGACCTCTGTGACCACCCAGTGTGCAGAACCCACGAGCCCCTTTCACATCACCCACTTCTATGTCCATAATAACGCTTTTCACATTCCTGGTATTTTCTTTTCTTTGTTTATTGTCTGTCTCCACCATTTGGATATAGGTGCCAGGAGAAAAGAAACGTATTTGTGTTATTCAAAGCTGTCTCCTCGGGGTCTAGCACTGGCAAATAGATGCCCAGCAAACATTTGTTGGATGAATGGATGGTGAGATGGAAGAAGTGTGAGAGGAGAAACATAAATATTTCCCACAAGAAAAACTGGAAAGCACTCAATGGTTGGAGAAAATTGGAGCCTCTTCACTAAAGGCCTTTAAAAACCAGCAGGATTCTCTTCCAGTAGGAACAGTCTGGGTTAATGTCCCTATTTTCCTTTCACGAGTCCTGATCAAGACAGCACCCCAGAGCCAGAGCCAGCTCCCCAGTTAAAGCACAGATTGGCTGAGTACACATTATTTCTTTGGAGGACAAGTCAGGAGGGTCTGCGACCTGGACCTGCCAGGGCTCACCAGACTGTTCCCTTCAGTTAATGCACCAACAGGTGTCTGGGGTGTGCCTGTATGCAGCAGAGGCAGCTCAGATCCCCATGCCTCCACCTCTTTCCCCTGCTCACCTCCCCCTCCCCTGACCCTCCCATGACCCTTGCCCAGGCTCCTGGCTCACAGGATTTCTTCCTGCACTCAGCCAGATCGCTTGAGCAGGCCCAGAGGCATAGCATGCTGTGGGAGTGGCCTTGAAAAGAGGGGGCATAGAAATTCACTCTCCAAGCTACACTTTCATTTGATGAAGACAAAGTAATATTTTGGTTTATTTTTCTAGGTTAAAGAAAGGGCATGGAAATTATTATCATTATCATTATTATTATTACTATTATTATTATTTTGGTGATAAAGGGAGTGGTGGAAAGGCAGAAGGACTTATGGGTTGGAGGAAAATGGAACATTTCTCAGTACCCCATCTGCTCACCTCTCCCAGATTAACTCAAGATCAAATAAACTGGAGCTCTGCCTGTGGTATAAGGTGCGCGAGTCAACCTGATATTGCTATAGCAACCAGATTTCTCCCCAGCACCATGGCAACTGACTCCCCAGCACCATGGCAACTGACCCAAAGTGTGGTAACCACACAATCTGCTCACACTCTACATCATAAGCTTGAGGAGAGAGCAGCAGGAGGTTGGGGCGGGTTGGGGGGTGGGGGGTGGGGAGGCATTACTAAAGCAATTAGCTGAAGATACAAATAAACCAGTCTCCCTTTAAACTGAGACCCTTACAAGAGTTGGGCACCTTCATTAAAATTATTGAGGGGCACTGAGGGCATCATCAAATGTGGGGGGCCCAAAAGTGGTTTTATATCTTACATAAACTATCTGTTGTAATCATAACAAGGTCTTTCATGGAGGAAGGTTTCTGTCTAGGGTCAGGTAAAACAACAAACAATAAATAACCAACAAAACAAAACACAAGTAAAGCAAATTGTGGATCATTCTGAAGTTGGAGACTGAGGCTGAATTCCTAAATGGCACAGTGCTTCCCACCATGAAGTCCACCTGAAAATGTGCAGAGTTGTTTCCCTCCGGCATCCTGCTCGCACAGTAAACATCGATCTATTGGGCCTAGTGTTAGCACTGTCCTATCATCAGGGCAGAAATGTGGGGCCATTCAGTCTTCTGCACAGTCTGTAATTTAATTCCACAAATATCAACAATATGGCCCCGGAGTCTCAGATAAGAAAGGCACTTATCACTTAACATGTGTCTTCCATAAACTATCAATAAAACTACCCACCATATTGGCAACAGGGTGAGCTCAGGCGTCTCCTGGACTCCCTGGAAGCACCCAGTGCTGCACCAAGGTGTGCTCCAGTGTGAAGAGAATCGGGGGTAGGGGCTCCTCCTAGGAGGCCACAGATCCCCATCCAGCAAGCAGGGGCCACTTTTCTAACAGCCATACCACCCAGCCCTGGGCAACTAAAGCTCTCCACTTAATCTTTTCATAAATGCAGTTAATTCAATTCTCTTCCATTTCTATTATATGAACCTACCTGTAGAGCTTTATAATTCTAATACTAAATTGATCTCATGAGTTTTGGTCCAGAATTTTTATTTGCATACTATGGACTTTATCATTCTACTGTATAGAAAATGTGATATGCATATTTATTTTCCTTTAAAGCTTTGTTATTATGCTGTCCATGTGTTTTATATCCTACTATTAACATGAAACAGGCATTTTGACATGTAAGCTTCAAAAACAATTTTTATTAGTTCATCATATGAATTATAACACTATTCAAACATTCCCCTTTGGTATTATTTCCAATTTTTTGGTAGTTATAGATAATGCTGCAATGAACATCACTTTATATAAATACAAATCTTTACCTAATTATTTTCTTAGTCTAGATTCGTAGGAGGAATTATTGTTAAAGGGTAAGAATATTTCAAAGATCTTGTACATATTATTAAATTGTTCCTAGAAAGGTTATAAATTTTTCTATTTCTGTCATAATATATGAGAGCCCATTTCACCATGGCTTTTCCTAATGTTTTGTTTTTAAAATAAACCTTTGCCAATTTAATAAGTGGAAAATGGCATCCTGCTTTAATTTGCATTTCTCCTTTACAGTGTATAGTTTACCTTTTGTGAATAAATCTGCTCATGTTCTTGGCCCAGTTTTCTAATGGAGGTGTGAACACTTCTCTTATTGATTTCTTTACACAATGGAAATAGTATAATATAGTATAAAGATCTCCTTATACAATAAAAATATTATATAAAGAAATACTGACACAGGGTCTGTTATTTAAAAAATACATATTCCTAGTTTGTGGTTGCCTTCTAAAATTTGCTGTATTTTTTCTGGGTATAAAAATCTTATATTTTTAGGATCTGAATCTCCAAAGTCCCCCCCCCCACAAATTCTTAATAATTTAGCCCATTTGCCCCTCCCATCTTTCACTGGACTTTATAGTATCCTGTATCACACAGTAGGTCTGCAAGAGTCATATTTGCACCTAAGTCAGATATACTCTATTTTTATTTTATTTATTTATTTTTTGAGAAACATTTCAAAGGTCTTTTTAAATCATGCATAACTTGTGGGTCATTTCAAATTTTTGTAAGGGAAAAGAGGTTTTGTTTTCTAGTTTACAGTTTAAAATACATTAGTGGTGCAATATGCTGATGTAGGCTTTCTTTTGCCTTTGCACTGACCCATTATTTCTAGGCTCTAGCTTTTCTTTTCTTTTTACTTTTTACTACTTAATTTAATTTATTACAATTTTTATAGTTATAATTTTTTTATTGATTGCACACACACACACACACAAACAATTATATTACATCATTATCTACACTGAGGTTCTCCCATCACCTTATCACCTGTGACTCTGGTTTTTCACTCTTGGCATGGAGCTGATGCACCTAAGGTTATTTGGACCTATTTATTTCCAAACATTTCATTCTACACACTAGTGAATATCATTTCGAGCATTTATTTCCTAATTGTTTTGTTTCACTGCTCTACTTATGAATTCCTTTATCTGTATTGTTCTGTTTAACTATAATCATACATTTTATTCTAGAGAGGATCTTTACCTCACTAGTGTTCTTTTCAGGTTTTTCTTGGCAAATTCTATCTACAGATTGATTCTAGAATTATTTTCTCAATTGCCTTCCTTTACCTACTTTTCCATACCCTCCAAAGTTAAAAAAAAATCAGGTTGATGATTGGAATTATTGAATTTGGAATGATTAGGCATCATTATTTTCAGTCTTTCCTAGCAAAATATGACATTTCCTTTTATTCAGAACTCTTCTTCAATATCCTTAGTTAAATTTAATTTTAATATGGTCTCATGTATTTAATGTTTGATACATACAAAGCTATTTTTTAAAAAAATATTTATGTCATATCCAGCCACCTTTCTGAGAGCTTTCATTAATCTTAATCATTTTTAATTAAGTTTTCTAGGACTATAATCACATTGTTGGCAAACACTGAGAATTTTATTCCTCTCTACTTACTTTGTTGCATCCTCTAGATCTTTTCCAGTGCTGATAGCATGATTTTAATGTGCATCCTTTTTAAAGGAAAATGGCCCCAGTATTTCATCACTGAAGGCTTGTTGTTGGTTTGAGATAAATATTAATAAAGGAAAATAAAGAGATAAATATCTTTTACATATTCGATATTCTATCTCTGTATAGTAGGAGTTTTATTTTAAATAGATATTGGATATTATTGCATGCTACATTTTTCAGTCAGTTCATTGATATGGTATAATATAGCAGTAAATAGTTCACTATCAAATAGTCCTTGTGTTGATCGGGTATATGCTTCCTAATTGTGTATTCATTATATTTCCTTTATATCTGTGTATTTGTAAGATTATTGTAAACGTATGTGTGTGGATCTTTGTCAGTATAACATTACTTTCACTGATTTTTAAACTTAACCTTTCCCTGTGTTTTGGAACTTATTATCTAAAGAGTTAAGATTTATGTTTTTCTAGGAAATTTGAAAATTGTGAGTTTCAAAATTTGTAACATAGAACTGTGTATAACATTTATCCTCTTAATCTTAAAATCTCCTTTGTAATATATTACTGGTTCCTTATTAGTATTTTTTTTTACTTCTAAACTTCCCACACATTACCTAATTTTCACTTTATACCAGTAGTTACTTGATATATTTATCAAATCTCTTATGCTGTTTCTTAAATCATTAATTTTATTTTTATCTCATAAATATCTTAAGTATATCTCTTGTATAAAATCCCCTGAGTTTTACTCTTAAACCTAGATCTGGGAGTTTTTGATTAGACACACTTTCCTATTTTACCATAGTTGATATGTTGGACTTTTTGCTATTTTGTTTTCTGTTTCTGGACATTTATGTGCATGTTTATTTTCTCAGTTTTTGTTTCAAAGGCTGCATTTTAATGTTGGTGATTTTGAAAGCAGAAAACCTTCTATTTAACCTTTATATGTATTATACATATGCACACACAGCAAAGATTTCTGTAATTCAAGAGGTCTAAAACAAAAATATAACTCGCGAGTCCCCTCATTACAAGTGTATTTAATTTAGTTCAAAATATGTAATACTTTTCTTCCTGTTCCCATTGTTTCCTTGTCACTATTAATCTGATACTACATATATACTTTCTTTTCAAAGAATTGTTTACCAAAGTAGTATTTTGAAAATAAATTCTAATTTCTATTTTGCAACCACAGCTAACATGGTTATTTTTATTAATATCTATAGGATTGATATAAGCTATAATTTATTGGGTATTGAGTTATGTGCCAGGTGCTGCATCAAGCACTTACCTACATTTTCTACATAGGAATCCCATTTCTTCCCATGAAGATCAGAAAGGTTAAACAATCACATACAGTCTCACAATTAGTAAGTAGCAGGGCTGGGATTTATTTGCTGGTCTCTGATCCCAGAGCCTGTGCTCTTTATTATTATGTCCTAGGTCTATATATTTGGTTTGAAGTTCGCTCCTGGTACTTTTGATACTAGAATCCTTGATTTCAATTCATTTCAGTTACCTGGAACATTAAGGATTAATTGATTCATTGTCTCAGGAGGAAGATATGAATGGTTTATTTTCTGAGACCTTGCATATCTTAGTATGTCTTTGTAATGCTTTCCTATTTGGATTTCATCTTATTGAACCACTCAGTTCCATGGGGATTGTCAGCACACTTGTGGAATACAGGGTAGTAATGTGTCTTTCAATCTATCCATCCCCACTATAAGAATTCCACCTGTTCTTTGATGTACATTCTTTATGGCTCCATCATGTATATTCCCCATTTTAAACAAGTAGGCATATGTATGGGGTTTTGTTTAGAAGTTCTCAGGGTGTATATCACACATGTTTGGTGTCTTTTCATACTATGGGTCTTGTAAATATGTTTTTCAACTCACAGCATTAGTCATTTATCTCAACTTTGTGTTTTCAACAAATCTCAGCTTCCATTTCGCAGTTTCAATAGACATGCTGACCAGACCAGAGCTCCCTCTCTGGTGAGAATGAACCAAGCCCTCTCTCCAGACTGACATCAATCTGTTAATCCACAGTCTTTGATCAGAGTTGGCCAATCAATTACAAACCTATTTGACCATTTTTTTCCCCACAAAGAAATCATGATTGATGCTCCTAAATGCCTTACTGAAATCAGCACTCTCAAGTATGCTTTTGATCTAAGCCTGGTAACCCTACAACAAAAGAAAGCCTGTTAAACTGATGTGTCCTTAAAACCACTGATTTCTTTCATGCCCAGTTTTAGGGAATCTATTTGAAGAGTCTGCTAGGGAGTAACATTGAGCTTATTCTTCTAGAGCCCCTGGACTTTAGAAAATCAAATGTTGGCCATTTCTAACCTCTTATACAAGCTCCATCATTTCACTATGAACATTGTCGGAAGCTCTAAGAAAATATCAGGAGGCTTTCCCCTATTTGGGATAAAATTGATCAAGATAGACCTCGATCCTCCCTCAGTCAGGGACTGTAAATGCAGCCCAGCTGCTCTGTGTGCATATGCTCTGTGCTTGCCTGACCTGTGGGCCATGCTCCCTGCCGGAGCCCTGTAGCCTGTCTTCTTGCCTGGCTCACTCACTTCAGGGACCTACGTGGGGGCTCAGGATTCTCCACAGGCTTTCACTGGTTCTGCTCCTCTTGAACCATCTTCCCTTTCAGACGCTCTTCCTGCATCCCTAGACTGTGCTCCTCTCTGCACTTTCTGAAACGCCCTTCCCCTACGCCCTGGGCTGTGTCATGTGAGATCATGTCTCCCTTTATGAGCAGGGCCCAAGGGTGTCCTCACTCCAACAAGGGCACTCTCTTAGCGAGGAAATGAGACCAGTTTGGTGGGTTCTGTGAGAGCTGGGGCCCCCAGGAATCTACAGTGAGCGCATACTCAGATGCTTGGCTTTCAAACAAATTGACTTCTGCAGAAGACAAGACTATTTTGCCTCTGCACTTACTTTAGGAACTGTCCAAGGGAGTCGCTATTTCTATCTTTGCTTATTCAGGCAGGTACTTTTCCCCATATGAGTTCTTCCCTCATTTGGTCCTTGCTAGGTCAGCACCAGGCTCAGGTTTAGGGTTTATATAACAAGCAGGTCTCCTTAACATCATGCCACTCTCACCATCTCCCATCAGAGCCCCACCTCTCAGACAAGGGTGCCCTTTGATCACCTTCACTGAGCTGCCTTGACTCCTGTTTCTGGGAGGGGTTCACATGGGGGCTCAGCGAGCTCTCCAACTTTCTGAATCCTGTAAATAACACGCAGACATGGCTGTAGAATTGCATCCCCCCTTTGCATTAAAACATAACTTATTTTTATCCCCATATGCAGATAAGAGACGAGTGGACCCTCAGCAATTATGAATAAAAAAGACCTAAAAGGGGGAGCCAGGCTTCTGGTCTCACCTCTCACTGAAGTTCAGGGCCTCAATCTGGAAACATGGGCCCAGGGGTTGGGGCTAGAACAGCAGACTGATGAAGAAGGGATGCTATCAGGGGAGGCAGAGGACCCTCCAACTCTCTATTAACGCAGCCCTCAAAGCTCCATGTCCCTGAGATGGCCAGGTGCACAATGTGGCAGGCACGGGACTCAGAAAGTCTGGGTTCAGGCCTGCAGTGTTTGGAAATCCTTATCCCTTTCCCTTCCAAATAGGTGCTTCGCCGTCAGGTTGCGCGGGATGCAAAGACTTGCCTAGTGCATGCACTCACTCCCACCAAGATGCCGAGGAAGAGGAGGACTCTCAGGTTGAAAGACATCTCCCAGGTTATCTTTTCAATCTCCCACATACACACCATGCCTGCTCTTGCACAAAGTTGCCTCCAGAAGAAAAAAATGCTGGAAAGTAGGGGGGTGGGGGTAGGATGAGAAGCCGCCAATGCTGGCCTGTAGCGGGCTCTGCAAGCACTTCTCCACTGGGTGTCGGAGCATGCAGAAAGAGGCAGGAGGGAGGAAGAGCCAGATTATACATATCAGCTCTAAGAGCTTTATTGGGGAGGTTAGTAAGTCACTTGGAATGAACTGTGGTATGAGCTTAGCCAGACCAAAATAAGTTTATTTATTTTAGAATTTATAAACACTTGTATTTATAACCCCAAATATATATTTATGGGATTTATAAAAATAGCTACATAAAGCAATACAAGAGGAGAGAAAAAGGGATCATTCTAGTGTTTCCAAGGTCTTTCTAGGGGGCTATCGGATTAGGCAAGGTGGGTTTCTAGGAGCACAGGAAACCCTTTAAGATAGCTGGTCTCCTTATCTTTGTAGATGATTCCTGAGGAGACACAGTGGGGTATATCAGCATGGACAGGAGGAGTTGGGGCAGCTCTGGGGGTGAAGACTCTGGGTCCCCTGATTGCTAAGACAGGCACAGGGCTTTCCAGTTTGTTGCTGACAGGAGACAGTTCATCTGGGCCGCCTGCCACCTTCAACCCGGGACCATTATCACTTATGACTGTGGCTGTTACAGCCACTGGGCGGGTTCTGATGTAGGAACTTCTTTTATGTCGAGGTTTCCTTAAGGTGTGAAACTCTTATCATCCAGTTTAGACCTGGGGAGGAGGAAGGCCTCCCTGAATCTGCCTGGTACAGCCGCACCAGGTCTGGGCAGGTGAAGCGTGTGCCCATCTGCAGCCAGGAGTCAGAGGAGGACCCCAGCCTGACCATCTGTTTCACAGGGAAATCGTCCTGAGTGGGTAACACTCCATTTTCTCTGAAACGATGCTGAACATTCACATGAAAAGAATGACAGGTCTTGTTGTCTGCTTCCAGAAGATTGTAGTTCAGCTGGGGAGCAAATACACACGCACACAACCCAGTAAGACTGGGCTGTAAATCCTGAGCTATGTGTTGCTAACACAATAAAGCAAATCTGCTAAAATGTCAAAGTAGTGCTAGGATGGCTTGGATGGCTCCGTGAAAGAGAAAGGATGGCCATGGGTTATAAGTGACAAAGTTTGGATTCAGAGTAAAGAAGAGGGGAGGGGTCAGAAGGTTTGGGTTCAGATGAGCTAAGGCCAAGAGCCCCACTCTAAGAGAACACCCTACAATCTGTGATGATGGTACTATGCTCTCCCAAGCCTGTATCAAGTCATGGAAACAAATGCATGCTTTCCCCGGGGCCCCAGCCATGGTCCTGTTCCTCCCAGCCAGCTGCAGGTCCCTTGGGAGCTATAGCGAACTGCATTGTCTTCACACCTCTGAGAGTGTGTCCGATGGACACACACACACATACATGCACACATAATACCACTTTAAACACCTACTAGGTGCTGGGTAGTAAATAATATACCTCATACTATGACTAGCTCATGAACAGAATATTATTCTAAAATAGAATGAGAAAGTTGAGACTCAAGAAGCTAACTTGAACAGGGTCAGAGTTCCCAGAGGGAGAGCTAGAAGTCACATCCAGTCTGAATTTAAAATCTGTGCCCTCCCCTGTTATACATACTATACAAAGGATGCTCCTGGAACCATTCATTGGTGGCATCTCCTGTCACAGTCAGCCTTTGCCTTGGACCTTCACTCTCACAGCCAAGCCAGCTCATTTGGAAGAGACACAAACACACATGTAATGTTATTTATGCATTTCACAGAGATGGGCTGGAATGGCACCTCCATGGTCCCTGACATCAGAAAGCTCCCCTCCTTCTGCTTTGCCATCCTCCATGTCTGACTTCTTTGCATTTTATGGTCTAATGTGGGTGCTGGAACTCTAGTCATTGCAACTTCATTCCAAGAAGCAAGAAGAAGGAAGGAAGAACATGGACAATCTCATTCTTCTTCCTTCACTAGACTTTAGTTTAAAGATCTCATTGGTCAGATCTTGTCACTAAGCCTACAGGAGACCAGAAGTCTCATTTTCTTAGTGTAGATAGCAATGTGTCAGTTGAAAACCAGGGCTCAGTGGCCAAGAAAGTAAGTGAGATTAAATCAACAACTAATACTGTTTCTTATATTATAAATCCATTCTATATATTTTAAGTACCAGGGTGTGGCTGGTCTCCAATAGCTCAGAAGCAAAGTTAATAATATCATTGGGGTTTCTTTTTCTTCTTTTTTAAAAATACCACAGCAGCCTGGAACTCGGTAGGGATAAAGCAAATAAGGCCATGGAATAATTATTCCCTCTCCCAACATTCCTATTCTCCCCGTGAACAGAACTCTTTGATTACAGGCTCCACATTTAAAACATACAGAATGAAGTTCCAAGGCCTAAGAACAGGATGTGTAGTTCGGTCTGCTGGCACCAAGGAAAGGAAAGCTCGTCCACGCTCACATGTGGTAAGCAGCAGGCTCACGCAGAAGCCAAGTTAACTGGAGATAGGCATGTTAGTATAGTCTTCCTTACCCATCTCAAATCCCCAAAGGCAAAGATATAAAAAGAAAAAAAATCACTGAATTTAAAGTGTTCCACTATGAAATATTGCACGGAACTAAGATTACATGTGCTTCAAGATGCATTCAAGCAGTGCAATTCTTCAAACAGCCAGTAGAGGCGGAGGCAGAGTTGGAAGCACCTCAGAGATGGTCTGGTCTACTTCCTCCAGATCCAGAGAAAGAACTGGTAAAATAACCTGCTCACCTGCAAAAGAAACACAGTCTCCTGACTCCCAGGTCCTTTCTACTCTAGTGCTTCTGGGCCAGCCATGGATGCTGAGGAAAATCCCACAAAGCAGCTGAGTAAGAGGCACTGCCAGGGAAGTCTAGTGTAACATGTGGGACCAGCATCTTCCCCTCTTCTTTGGACTCTGGCCTCAGCACAACAGCTCCCTGTGGCTGTGGGCACTGCAGGGGAGATACCACCTGGCCAGCTATGAACTGGACTCTGGAAAGCCTCATGGAGGGTGAAGTGGTTGTTGGGTGCTGAAGGAGACAAAGAGAGGAACTTGGGAAGCATTCCTCAACATGCAAATGGGAATTTGTCAATAACTAACCCCTTGCCTTCTCTTCTAGAAGTTCTAAACCAGGAGATCTGAGTGGGGTGCAGGAAATGGTGTTTTTAACATGTGCCTAGGGGATGTGATACTGTCATCCAGGTCCTAGTCTGAAGACAAGAGATTTGGGGATACCTGGTGTGCAGACAGGGCTCCCTTGTCACTATGGTACCCTTGCCTCTGGGAAGATGGCCTGATGGAAGGTCCCAGACCTACCCCTCCCTCGAGTTTCTGTCCTCCATGGTGAGACATTCCCCTTGCAGCTCCACAGTCCCTACCTCTCACCTCAGTGGTGTTCCTTCTCCGTGGTGACAGGGAGCTGGCTAATCTCCAGTTTCTATGTCCTAACCCTTCACGGACTTAAAGCCTTTACTAGGTCACCTGTCAGCCTGCTCTCCTCCTAGTTAAATAATCCCCCTTGCTCTCACCTCTCATCCACAGTCCCACCTTCCACCCCATCAATCATTTCCACGCTTTCTTCTAAATGCTCCCCAGCTCCCTCCAGTCCTCCAGAGTTGTCTTTGTTCCCAGTTCTTCCCTTGAACAGTTTGTGTCTTGTGAGATAAAAAAAAAAAAATCTCTGCTCCAAAAGAATTCGAAGGCTATTTTGACAGGATTAATTTAAGAAACCTCCCTGCAGCATCACAGCAATTGGGAAAGAGGGCAGGTTGCATAAGAAAGTCGAAGGAAGGGACTACAAGAAAGACTCATTTCTGTGGCAACACACCCCAAAAGTTATCTGGTTGTTTGCTGAAGCAGCAAGGTAAACAGTAGGGTTTGAGGCTCACATGACTACCTGCCCCAAGGGATACATACAAGGGATCCAGCCATACAAGGGATGGAACTCATGGCAGGCTGGGCTCCACGTGGAGCAAGTGGCAGAGAATGGAATGGATGGGGGAGCCAGAGAGTCCAGGGGAGGGGTATGAAGGGTGGGGAGAGTTAGCCTTGTTGACAGTGATAGCCACCTACTGTGAGCCCAAAGTTACTCCAAATTTTAAAGGGATGCAAAAAAATCTTCTCAAGGGTATGTATAGAAAAGTCAGCCAGGTAAGGAGGAAGGAGAGAGGAGGAAGAGAGAGAACAGAATGCTAGGAGTCACTTGGTGGCCTATTTCCTCTGCAGAGTAAGAAGAGAGGGTAGAGACAGCAGAGGGAAGAGAGGACAGCAAAAGAGGCAGGGAAATTGAGAAAGAATTTTCTCTGCAGGCTCCAGGGGCTAGAAGAAAAATGACTGCCTCACCCAGCAAGGAAAGTGACTGTTGCACTTTGCTGAGGAAGTTAGAAAGTGGGCATTGGATCTAAATATTTCCCAAAGGGTGATCTTACAGAACAGCCAAGTGGGTGAGTGTGCCATCCTCTCACCCACAAACAGCCCACAGCTTTGTGATTAACCTGGGTCTTGTCACTTCCAGAAAGTTGAGTGCACTTAGTATCTCATAATTTAGCATGCTTCTCTTTTCAAATTCTTTTTTGTATGTTACTTTGGTCTTCCCAACAATGCTAGCATTTATTAGTGATACATTCCCAAGACTATGGGCACTGAATTTGGAGACCACAGTTACTGCTTGGCATTGCTACCTACTGAGGTGTGTCTCTGAGGATGTCTGAATCTCTGGCTGGGCCCAATATATGGAAAGGGTGGTAATGAGATTTATGAGATGATGTAATTACATGTCAAGAAATATTAGTTGTTGAATATGAATGCTTATATCTCTTTCGGCACTGCATATATTGGAGGTGAGAAAAAGGGGGCAAGAGAGAGAGAAAGGGAGAGCCCCTTCCCTGGGCTGGCAAGGATGACCAGATCAGGTAGGACCAAGCACACATTCCGGAGAATGGCAGTTTGCTCTTTCTCCAGCCTATGATGAGCAGCCAGGCATGCGCTGGAAGCTGTTCTGTGGCCTCCATTGCTGACGAGATAAGGAATCCCCTGTATCTTTTCTCCTATGAAGCTAATATGCTGGATACAGACATTTCTGATGTGACTATGATTAATCGCCATTGGGGAAGTGTGGTTCACTTGTTTGTGTTTCTTTTTTTTAGAAATAAAAAGTGGTCAGAGGCCTTTCTCCTCCCTTTGGTTCAGCCCCAAACTATGCCCCAACTGCTTATTTTGTTAACCTCTTTGTTCGCTCATTAGTGATTATGAATAACTGAAGCGGAGATTACTCACCTTGAGAAAAGGGAATGGTGTGCTCAAGAGAGATGTCACTTAGGGAGAAAAGAAGCCCTCAGAATACAGGAGGAGTTAACCAAACCCACTCCAAATTAGATGCATTTTTAAGAGGCCCAAGAAAAGAAAACAAGCTTTATTTGTCTCCTGTATGGGCAACGTGCCGCCCCCTGGCTTCTGGGTAGTCCACTCTCTAGTATCTGCTTTCATCGGGAAACAGAAATACCAGCTGCCTCGAGGAGAGGTAATTCTCTTGTAATTTCAGATCTGCTTAAGACCAGGGAGGCCAGTTGGGCCACAGCAGGTTATTCTGCATGGAACAGAAAATCTAATCTTAGGCTGGGCATGGTGGCGCATGCCTGTAGGTGGCATCCTAGGAAGCTGCAGCTGGAACCAGGGATTGTGGTTCGAGTCCCGCTCAGGGCAACTTAGTGAGACCTAGTTCCAAAAAAATAGCTGGATGTGGTGGCGCACGCCTGTAATACCAGCTACCTGGGAAGCTGAGGCTGGGGATTGCTTGAGTCTGTGGTACCCTGGGCAACGTGAGCCTGCGGTTCCACGGGCAAAAATAGCGAGACCTAGTCTCAAAAAAAAAAAATCTAACCTTGAAAAGAAGAGCTCCAGCTCTATCTAATCTTGTCCAGGTTAGGTTCCAGTCAGCAACTGAAACACACACACACAAAATCCCCCAGAGAACACTGCATATTTTCCATTGATGGCTTTCAAAACATCTAGGCAATGTGGCCTTGTTTTCAAGATTCTGAAGAGAGGATGGAAGGGTGGTGCAGAGAAAGCAGCCTGATCGTGAAGCCAGTGGTAGTACATAGGCATCAGGGTCATCAATCTGCACGGGTTCTTTATTGTTTAGCAGTTACACATACACACCAGGCAAAGTAGGGCAGGGCCTTTATCCCCTCTCTCCCAGGCCCAAGTGTGCACACTTACACATGCACACACCCACTGGACTGCACAATCATAGGGAAGTCACAATACCCCAGGTGCTGGTTATACAGGCTAATGAAGAAAAAAAGCCTGGCTAACTCACTTACCCTAGGAGCTGCAACTTGGGAAACTGGAAGGAAAGAATGAAGCACTGTCCTCTAGTTGGCCAGGGGTGAACTCTGGGTTTGGACTCAGGTTCTCCTTGTGTATCCTGAGCAAACACACAGCCCTTTGTGCCTCAGTGGCCTGATTTTGGGGAGGGAAGTTGATAGGTGGTACCTTGTATATATACATGAGATAACCAAGTCCAGCCTTGGTCTCCAAGCAGGTGTGAACATAGTCATTCCATTTATGAATGACAGAGGCTACCCCACAGATTAAGGTCAGAAAATTAGGGTTGGTTGAGAAAGGGGTGACTGAAACAGGTCACCAGCCTCTTTGTGCCTTGCTCTTCTGCCTCCCTGGGGTGTGGAGGTTGTGTGCTGAATGCACAGCTAGCCTGAGGGGAATGGCCTCAGGGCAGAAGGAGAGGCCAAACACTGCAGGGTCTAAGCCAGCAACCAGAGCTGGATTCCCACATATTCCCTACATATGGTCAAAACAGGAACATTTTCTTTGCGGGCTACAATGTGACAAGCTTGTTGGCTGGCTCTGCACCACACTGCCTCCTGGTCCAGATTTGGTCAGTCTTGCACCTCCCAACACTAAACCATAGAAGAGAGTGGGAGTAAAGTCATTCTTAGGCACATCTTTAGCGGGGTCACATGGTTAGAGAGCTACTCCTGGTGTCACTGGGAGGAATATAAGTTAGGACCCAAAACTACTCAGTGTCACAACTGACAAGCCTTTAACATATTCACACTTGCTCATAAATCCCTGCATTCCCTTCTCCAGAGCCTGATTCACTGGGCATACAGGTTCTGACCTTGAAGCTAAGGAGAGACTGAGCTTCGGCACGAGTGACAAGTGCATTGACCTAACAATGGGCAGGTAGAAAAAAGACAAACGATGAGTAGATAGTTTAGGTCCAATTTAACTGAATGAATTAAATTCAGTGCTTTTAAATACATATACATATACACATCTACATCTACCTCTACCTCTACATCTACATATATATATATATATATATATATATATATATATATATATATAATATTATAAAGTGTTCAACGAAATGCAAAGGTTCATCTGGTTTCTAGGGTGGGGCCCGGAGGAATGGGTTGGGATATGACGTAAGCACAGTGTCCTACCCTCAAGAAGCGCACAGGGTTGAGCTGACAGACAAGGGGATGTGTGGGGGTCTTTCAGAGGTTTCCTAACCCTGGCAGCATGGGCATGTGGGCAGGATAATTCTTCACCGTGGGGGCCTATCCTGTACAGAGTAGTATGTTCAACAGCATCTCTGGCCTGTACCCACTGGATGTCAGTAGGATCTGCCTACAGCAGTGACAACCGAAGTGTTTATAGACATTGCCAAATGCCCCTGTTGTAAACTATTGATAAAATAAATACAAGGTTATAAATCACTAGTATTGTGGAAGAGGTATAAAACTGTTATGTGAACAGCTCTATCCATATGACCAGGACAGATTCCACAAAGTGACATTTGAGCTGAGCCTAAGAATGAGTGGGGCTCTGACCACCATTTCCATCTTAATAAAGGAAAAACATGCAACAGGAGATGTGGGCCCCAGTGTCCAGGGTGTTGGCATAAGCTGCAGGCTATACAGAGCTTCTCAAAACACTTGACAGCTGGTATGGCGCCCACTGGGGGAATGGGACAGGCAGGAGCAGAGTCCTACACTAGCATTAGGCTTTAGTTACTGAAATGTGGGGAGGCGAGAAGGTCCTAGAGAGGCTCACAGGGCTTTTGGGGGACTCAGTGCAGCGAAAGATTTTCAGTCTTTTATCAACTGCTATGAGTAGACAGTTCAGCGGAATGGTAGCCTGTCTCTCACCCTCTGGAGATGGATGTGCCCCAAAGCCTAATCCACACCTTCTTACATGAAGGCTTAAAACAGATTTGGCTTGTAAATATTAAAAACCCTTTCTAATTCAGTTTGCACTGATGGCACAGCCAATAGAAGGTCAAGACTGTACGTACTGACCTTCTCCCACAGATGGTAGGAGACGACAAAGCTTGTTTCACTACTTGATTGAATATTCAACTTTAGGTTTCAATATCCAGCATTACAAAGTGTCACAATGCCTGTCCTGTCCCCCCCATCCCTACCCCTATTCTGTACCCCCCGCATCTCTATTCTGAAGCATTTGACTTCTTTTCTTCGAGTGCCTTAACCTGCCTCATGCACCAATCTGGATGATGTAGAATTATGCATCAAAGCAAAATCTCAAACTGGAGAAAACTCGACAGCTCTGAAATGAGTATTTGAGTTGCACTGAAAGGTGGCGAGCAGATCAGGGAAATGAGAATGAACCAGAAATCAAGGCTGGTCTTGTGTCTGGAGAGAGCGAAAGCACGTGTCAGGTACAGCTGAGACTCGGCATTCTCTTGCCGTGCTCTGAAAAATGAAATCACAGTCACCCTGTGGGCAGGGGTACCTTGGCTCTCCCTGCAAGTTGGAGGAAGGGAGAGGTCCCACTCTGGCCCTTTCTACATCAGAGGCCACTGGTCTAAGAGTAGACCCTCCCCTGGTCCAATACATACACACACACACACACACACACACACACACACACACACTCACTTCTCATAACCCCAACATAGCAATGGAAAATACAGCCAGAATTGTCTCTCTGGTCTCTCCTTCTCAAAGACAATATTCAGGTCAGTTGCTGGCTGGATTCTTAGCCCCCTTTGAAAACATTGTGCTATCTGATCAGCGTTTCCGCCCTGACAGTGCACTGAATGAGGTTCTGGTTAGCTGGTTTGCTTTGCGTCTAAAGAAAGACTTGGCTTATCCAAACCTCAAGCAGGTGGCTGGAGAACAACCCAGAGACACTGGAGGAAACACAAAGCCGGGTGCTTGGCCTTCTGCTCTCCAATTCCTGCTTGGCGCTGGCGTCCGTGACAGGCGCAGGCATGGGGGGCAGTGATTTGAGGGCCTGCAGTCCTGAGGGAGAATGCGGGGGAGGGAGGATGGGAAGCTGAACTGTGCAGAGCTGATATGAAGGTGCAGCCTCTGCTAGCTTAGCGTTTCTGGAAAACAGATTCTGTCCTCCCCCCCCACCCCCGACAACACACACACACACACACACACACACACACACAAAACACTCCCTCTCCAGCTGCATTCTGGAAGCAAATCCCTATTTGTCATCCTTGTCTGGCTCCCAGACCACTGTATACTCACCTGACAGGTGTCTGTCTCCAGATTCTCTTTCCTCCAATTCCATAAGCACGGTTGCTGAATTAACCATGCGAAAACACATATCACTGTTCCCAGGCTCACAAAGACTCCACTGCATACAGAGGGGCACTGAAGTGTTGGAGTTGTGCAGCTGGGAGCCAGAGGTTGTGGTCTCCCATCCAGTGGCCTTGCTCCCCCTGCTCTCTCCACACAGCTCTGCCTCAGCCAGGCGAATCTAAGCAAAATCCCCTGGACAGGCCTGTCCACCTCCTGTGCCATGCCTGCACTCCCATCTCCCACCCCTAGCTAGCCTGCCCTTCAAAATCGTGCACTGCAGAGGCCCTGATTCCTCACAGCTCTGCCTCAGCCAGGCGAATCTAAGCAAAATCCCCTGGACAGGCCTGTCCACCTCCTGTGCCATGCCTGCACTCCCATCTCCCACCCCTAGCTAGCCTGCCCTTCAAAATCGTGCACTGCAGAGGCCCTGATTCCTCTAGGGAGGCCTGCAGGCCAGTTCTCCCTGATGGAGCGCCATTGGGCACTGCTGGGCACATCACAGGCAGGGCTCCAAACCCCTTCTCCACGGGACTTGGGACTCTAGGTTTTAGTCTGCTTAAAGCAGACCTCAAGGTCCTTTCTCTGTTTGCTCAGATCCGGGTAAGCCCTGCTCACAAGAACCCTAGACTCTGAGGATACCTCTCAGCTGCTCCTGTGGTCTCTTGCTGAGCATGGTGGGACTGTGACCAGGGGTGTAAGCAAAGTAGTAGTGCAGAAACTTTACTGCCAGAGTTCAGGGAGGAGACACAGGTACCACCAGCTCCAGACTTTCCTGAAACCAGGATGAGTCAGGATTGAGGGGACATGCAGGCTGGGTGAATATCCCGGCCCAGAGCATCGTATCTCCTCCCAGAGGTTTCAGCTGGAGCCTCTACCAGTACTCAGATCAATGCCACCTCTAAGACGATGTCTCTCAACATCCCAGTCAGAGACTGGTCTTTTGCAGCAGCACCACTGCCTGGCGCAGACTCACAGGCCATCTCTCAGAGGGCATGCAGGATGCTGGCACACAGCCAGGGCTCTTTCCACTGGTGACCATCCACATGCCCTTACATGGACGCTTTAGAGTGGCAAAGGCATTTGTCTTGAAGCATCTTATTGAGCCCTTGTTCCTGCTCTGTGAAAGTCATGGCAACATTACCCCATTTGATGCACTGGTACCACTGAGACTCAGAAGTTAATGTTCTGCTCAGAGCCCACATCATAACCAAAGGTAGGGCAGGATGAGTTTTGAAATGGGTTTTTCCCAAACAATCAACTTACCCCAACAAATAGTCTGAGGCTTTTTTAAGGATCCTTGGGGGTAAGCAGCATGCCCCAGCCAAGGCCCAGGGCAGGAATGGGGCCATTACCTGCTACGGTGGGGAAGAAGAATAGGGGAAGCAGGGAGACGGGGAATTCACCTGGGGCGTCTTATGAAGGTCCGAGAACCTTACCACATCCTACCAAATCTACCCACAGCCCACACACATCAAATGCAGGCAGCTTGTTTTGTGTGATTGATGGACTTTTTTTTTAAATGTAAGAATTTAATTACAGGGGAACTACATTCCCAGAGGGCCTGTCAATTGAGGTCTCACTGTATAGACCTTCTGACAACCTCAGGTAGTCGAGGAGAGACCTCATTAGCAGAGGAGAGAAGGGGGAGAAGATGACAGAGCCCGGGGGATAAGGGGGGTTTCCAGCAGGGTTCTCTCGTCAAAGGCCTACAACATAGGTTCTGGGGTAGGAAGTGTCTAGTCTGCTGACATCCACATGGCTGCAGAACAGATAAGAAGCACGTGAGGAATGCTGTGGCTCTGGGATGCAGGTGATGTGGATTGTGTAGCAATTGGGGTAAAAGGCAAGTGTTTCAGCAAACACACAGGGTCAGGCCACATTGAATGGGGCAGGTTCAGAAAGCCAGGAAGCTGGGTCCCTGGGCCTGTCACCTGACAGTTGAATTCCCTGTTTCTTCCTGGATCCAATTTCCTTGTGTGATCATATCTGTGGCCAGGGTGTGGGAAGGTAATAGGTTTAGGGTCAATAGTGGAGAAAGACACTTCAAGGGAGTACAGAACTTGCAGCTCCTGCTCAAGGAAGCAAGTTTCCCTTAAAACCAAGCCAAGACAGAAAAGCTTATGGTTTCCATTCTGCAGAACTGGGGACACCAAACCAAATGAGATCAGTGCTAGAAAAGTTCCTAAGGAAGGACAAATGGGAAAGAAGGCACAGGACTCAACCAGAGAGGCCCAGTTTCTTGTTTGAGACATCAAACATCCTAACTTAAGTTTGCAAAAATTGTCTCACATCCAGTGCCTTAGGTTCCCATAAGGAGAGGAACAGAGGACAGAGCTCAGGGACAACATCTGACAATAAGACTGAAAACTCCAAAACACCTTAGGACTAGATGTGGGGAGAATGGCTGGGCCCCAGGACAGCACTTCAGCAGAGGCAGGATGGGAAGGACAGTGTCTCTTTAGCTGCAACATTGGAGCAGTGACTCTGAACCGGGAGCCATGTTGTGCCCCACCCTGGGGATACTGGCAATATGGAAACTTTTGTTGGGTGTCACAGCTGGGAGGTGAGCTGCTACTGGCATTTAGTGTATGGAGACCAGGGATGCAGCTAAACATCTGACAGTGCACAAGACAGCTGCTGACAGCAAAGGACTCTGTCCCAAGAGCCAAGACTAAGGAATCTTAGAGCAGAGTGGGTCATTGAGAAAGGCCTCAAGGGACTGGCCCTGAGGGTTGGCTGGGGCTCCTGGCTGGGAGCTGTAATTTATAAAGAAGAGTGGGCCACAGAAGGGCATTTGAAGGTGCTCTACCATCCTTGGAGGAGCCATACGCCCAGTCAAGCCAAGCTCCCAGCGTTTCATGAGTACCTGCTACAGGCAGAGTCCTTTTTTGGAAGTGCAGGGTGCCAGGAACTGTGTACACAACCCCACCCTCTCTCTAGGGAGGAGGAAACAAAGGCTCAGAAATGGAAGTAGTTCCGGTCTCTATAAAGTCACAAAATATAGGGCTGCGTCTAAAGCCAGCCTGGTGTAGGTGTGGTGTTCCCTTCTGCCCTCACTATCTCCCTCCTGAGTCCAAGCCATATTTTGTGTCTGGAACCGAGCCAAGCAAAGGGCAAAGCTCTCAGTGAGGAGAGGGGAGGGTGGGGGTGAGGGAGCTTCCTTATGTAGAATGGGTTGCCTTTACTGAACATGCCTCCCTGGCTTGGCAGTATGGAACAACTGCCTGTAAAGCATTTATCCATGCACACTCTTCCATTTTTCTTCTCAACCTTCAAAAGTTAGTGTCCTATTGCAATGTCATAGATGGCAAAACCCAGCCCGAGCTGCTGCTGTATCCCAAGGCTGCTAACGGTCACTTTCCAAACCAGTTTCAACTCACACAGGACTCTGGAGCTGCATTTTGGCCCATCTCCACCCTAAAGACGATTTCACTTTACTGCTTTCAGTCCAGGGAACACGCTCTAGAGCAAGTCTGAAGCCCAAGCCTAGGTCCTGCTGCTGAACAAGTGGCTGGTGGCCTTGAGCAGGTCATCATCCTGTCTTTGGGGCTCAGTTTCTCCATCTTTCAAGTGTGACCAATCTCCTTTCTGGGCCAATATTCTTCAAATCAGTGCAGGCCAGGGTCAGCCACCTTTTCCGCTGCTCTGGGTTGAGTCCCAAAGCACAGCCCTCACCATTAACACCCATCTCAAAGAGGAAGCCCATCAGAGAGGCATTTAGGGGTTGCATAGATTTCAAAGGTGACCTTGACCTGCAGGAATCTGAATGGTGACATTACAGGGGTCACATCTATCCTGTATCCCCATCTGGGAAGTCCAGGGCAGGAGCAAGCTCAGGAATTACTTTCCCAGTGTCCCTAGGCTCATGAGAGAAGAATCGATCCCCTGAGGCATTCCCAGCTCCTCCTCCAGGGCGTCCCAAGTTCCGGGTCCCACTGGAAGAAATCTTAGTGTGGCAGGCAGACGGAAGCACGAGTTTATATCCAGCATGCCAAACATTCTCTGGATGACTTCTAAACATAACCAGGCCTTAATATAGTGCCTCTTCTTGTGCCGACGACTTGTTTGAAATCCTTGCTCACCCAGCTTGTGAGCCCTGTTCCCTTGGGGAGACTATTTGTAGCCCTTCACCAGGTGCTGTTGCTCAGTGAGAAGACACCCTAAACGCCGACAGGAAAGGGGGGATCTTAAGTGCATGGATCACCTCCATGCTTGGGTTGTCTGACTAAGCTGCAGAGGAGCTTCGTGACTCAGCTGTGTGCTAGAAACCACTGGGAATCCCCATTCCCTCCCTCTCCTCCACTCAGGATCCCATCACCTGGACTCTGTTGCCTGCCCTTGACCTGAGGAGAGTGGTGGGTGGCAGACCCCAGTCGCACCAGAAGGACCAGGAAGTGGAATGGGCTGGGTTTCCCTGGTCCGTCCTCCCCCCCCCCCCCAATTAGGCACTGCCCTAATTGATGGTCTCCTCACCTTCTGCAGCGCCCCTCTGCCCTTCTACTTTCCTGTGGGTGTAAATGTGAGAATGTGAGAAGGACTTGCTGAACATTAACTGGCTGCTTTTTCTAGGACAAGCTTCTCCCTGGACCTCAACAGCCTTTTAGGCTGGAGCTGGCACTGGCTCTCTCAACTCAGGTTCAGCAGCCTCCAGGCAAGAGCCCCAGGACAAAAGCCTCTCACTCCAGCCATCCTCTGGGTATCACAAAGGCTAGTGGAATCTGGTTTGAGGTCTGAGACTTCTCTCCCTCTCCTCCATACCCACAGTACCCTGTGATAGGTGGGAAGTGGGGGAGGGGATTCTGAGTTGGGGGAGGGCTGAAGGGCCCTCTCCCCTACAGAGGCTGGTGGGTATACTACTGTGAGTTTCTGACCCAATGTCTGAGCTCAGGCTTGAATCAGCAGAGAGAGGATGGGACTAGGTGAGGCACAGGGCTGGGAGCCCCAGAAACTACTCCACACTGGAACTCTGGAGTCCCAACGGCTGACTTCCGGATTCCTACCCTGTGAGAATCTGTGGCCCCAGCCTCGCAGTTATTTTCAGGATGAAATGAAACAATGAATGCTGTGGATGTGACTGGAGCACAGACCCTGAGCCTGGCTGAAGAGAAAACAGAATGAAACAGTCTGGAAGATGGGCAACTGCTGAAACTGAAATCCTACTTGGTGGCTTCTTCACTGATAAATGTGGGGAAGAGCAGATGTGGGAATGTGAGAAGGGAGCGCGGTCTCTCATTTGATTCTAACTGATTCTAACATGCGACATGGAGACAGACAGGGCAGGCATTGTCTCTGCCCTGGAAGAACACGGGGGAATGATGGCAGGAGGCAGTGAGCTTAGGGTGTGTTCATCCATAAAACAAGCCAGTGATGTGAGTCCCACAGGTCCTGTGCCTTGTCAGAAGAGAGGGTTGCCAAGGAGCTAGTATTCAGAGAAGCAAGGTGGGCATAGGCATTAGCCCAGAGGTGAAATGAGGACACGGGCCTCCCTCAGTGAACCTTTGGAGAATAAGAAGTGACACTTACCTACACACCTGCATATTGTCATGCAGTGGATATCAAATCAAAGCTTATCAGAAATGAATCTGATTTCTCAATGTGACCTTCCGTCCCCTCTGCTAAGACCTACAATCTCTCCTTGTCATGTTGAAAGGTGGAGAGTCATTCTCCACCTTTGACTTGGAGGGTCACTGTAGCTGGTCCTGAGATGTCCATGGGGTCTTGAGAGAAATTGGGGAAACTTGCTGAGTCACAGCCATCCCTGCACAGTGCCGACTTCCTATCCAGGGTCCTCAGATCTTATAAATATCAGGTCTGTTGTCCCAAAGCCCCCAGAAAATGAAAACATTTCCTTTAGGATGTGTGAAAGGTAAGCTTGCCCCAGGCCTGGGGGAGCGGGTGGGGTACTTCTGCACCCAGTGTAGCCACATATAACATATGAAAAACACATATGCACATACATGCAGCACACACAACGTAGAACGCCTCAGCTCCCCCACAGATAGCATAGCCACAGCCACCACCTTACAGGAGAGCTTCCAGAGAGCCAGGTACCTGAGACTATGAGGGGGCAGGGGCTCTGGACCGAGAGCAGCAGTAGGCTGCTCATCACAAAGGCTCCTCTGAGTCTCCTCTCCCATCTTAAAACCACATTGCCCTTCACAACTTAGCCCACCTCACACACAGGTGTCAGACAGAGCCTGTGCTGGCGGCATCCTCTTCTCCTTCCTCCAGGTCTTGGACCATAGAATTTGACAAGAAAGAAAGGAAAAGAAACGAGAACTCCTAACACCTTAAACATCATCTTTTTAGAACTTCAGGGACAGATCACACCATGATCCAACCTGTCTGGTGACCTCATGTCAGGGTTTTGAGATGAACAGTATCTGGAGTCCAGCCCAGACCAACCCTTGATAGAGAGCAGTAGCAACTTGTGAAAGCAGACAAAATCACCTTGTAGAGCATGGTCTACACAATTAAACTTAAATCCAGTTTAGCTTTGGGACCTTAAAGAAGCTGTGGAAGGACTCCATGTCTCAGCATCTCAGTTTTGATATCTATGAAATGGCTGTACTAATGGAGTTGAGCTGCAAGAGTTACTTGTGAGGGCTGCCAGAATTAATACATGTAATAAAGCACTTAGTATTAAACATAATAAATTAAATAAAGTTATAAAACAAATTAAATTAAGTATTTAATTTATTCATTTATTTGTAATAAAGCACCATTGTTTTATATCCTTGTTAATATTTTGACAGTATAGGATTTTTCCCCCTGGATGTAGCCACCATTGCCCTCCCACCACAGATCACCATAGTCCTTCACCAAGGTCCACTGTGCACTCCTGGCCCTCTCTTAACTAGGTTTTAAACTATTAAAGTACTTCAGACTGTGGTTAGTAGCCACTATCCTGAGCTTCCCAAGAATCCCACTCCAGTCCTTCCTCGGGCACAGGGAACCCACCCCCCCCTCCATGACTTGGCTGCAAATCACCCCAGTCAGAAACCCCACCCCCCCATCCTGACCTGCAGACTCAGCAAACTCCAGACTGATGCCTCTGCAGGCACTTGCCACAACTCCCTGGGTGCCCAGCAGGCACTAAGCCTTCAGGTGAACTTCAGTCACCGCCGCCCCCCCCAGTCCCTTCTGAGAAGGGCACCTGTTTGCTTTCTCCTATGCCGAACCTGTGGGGATTCCTCCTGATTATTCAACCCTAGCATCATAGAGTTGCCTCATGAAAGAGGTCCAGCTTCACTTCCAGGCCAAAGATGTTTGGAAAAACCTGAAACCTCAAGCCTAGTCTCTTGGGACCACTGCATAAGTGTGTCCAAGTAACTTTCATAAGGAAATAGAAGTTCAAACCACTGTATATCACACATCCTGCCCTTGACCATCTTGACATGAATGAACAGGGGGAAGGTGTCTGAATCTCAGCCCTGATGCTTATTAGCCCTTGACAAGAGGCAAGTCCCTGATGTCCCCAGTCAACTGCCCAAGCCCCTTTGGGAGCTTCTGTGAGAATGAAAGGAGGGTGTAAGCCCTATGACCTGACACTCAAAACCCATCTAGGTGGGGGGGAGATTTGGACCTGTGTCTTTTCTTGCACATCTGGTCTATGTTAAACACTCTAGAAAAATGAGTTGACTATAAATTGCAAAATAGCATTGCTTGATCATTGGCTGTGTCATGTAAATCACCCCATAAAGAAAGGAAGGGGGAGAAGCTCCGACAAGGGCAAGTGGTAGGGAACCCAGAGCCCCCTTCACTAAGTGTGTGAGACATGCACAGGTGGGGAGGCTTGAAGAGAACATGCAGGCTCTGCTCTATCACCCCACAGTGATTTCCAACTGACCCCGTAAACTCACTTTCCCTGGTACATTCAGGCAAAATGCCGAATAGTAGGCATAGCAATCAGCCTAAAGGCAGGACTTGGGAGAGCTCAAGAAGACATTATTGAGGAAAAATAATATCCTAGATTTCAGGAAATTCTGAACTGCCTCAATGTTTTTAGTAACCTAATTCCATTCTCAGTGCAGGTTGTGCCTTAAATTTACTGCCTGAGGGAACCAAAGATTTTCAAACACTCCATATCAGATCAGCTTGAGCGCATGGGGAAGGTGGCACCATTTGCTCTATTTCCAGTACAGGAAACCAAACTGATCGTTACATTCAGCCAGAGACAAAACACTCTTCTATTTGAAAAGTAATCTACTTTTAGTCAAAGTAAATTGACCCTTGTTTGGTTTGGGCATATGTCTCTCCACCTCATCCTTTTCTGTTTTTTGTTTTTTTTTTTTCTCATTTTTTTTCTCATGTGAATAGTTTCTCCAACTAGCTGCCAAACCATTTCCCACTGCTGTGGAAACAGCATCTCAAGACCCATCTTTTCCAGGAAGCATAATTTAATTAACACTATGACACATTGGTTGATTTTTCCAGGCCCCACTCTTGCTCAGGACTCCTTTGCCACATCTCTGCAAGGGTCCCTGATCCCACCAGATGTGTGATTGGGGCCACAGATAAAAACAGACACCCATTTAAATCTGGATGTTAGATAGACAAAAAATATTTTTATAAGTAGGTTCCAAATATTACGTAGTAAATACAAACACAAAAAAGCTCATTGTTGTTTATATAAAACTCAAATTTAAGTTGACATCTTTTCTTTGTTTTGATTTTTGTGAGATCTGGCAAGACTATCTGTTCTCCATTGTCTTTGCCCATGGGTGAGCCCAGGTGTCAGAGTAGAAGGCTGATGAATGGCTCATGAAGAACTGTCACAGAGCCCAGGTGCTGAATCCCAAGAGTTCCTGGAAGGAGAGCCTCTTAGGCCTCCACCCAGCCATTTTCACCGGGTTTGTGGCAGGTTACCAGCATGCTGGAAGGAAGGTAAAGAGCTGCTAACAGGGAGCAGGATGCTGGCACAGAAAGCGCCCCGGCTTAGCACAGCAAGACCTGGTTTTGAAATCCCTGTGTCCTTTTCAGTCAGGTGGTCTTGGCCACATTGTAAGTTTTAATAGCTTCAGGGTTTCTTTCCTCTCTTTTAATCAACACATTGGAGAGAATCCTGTCTGTCCTGCAGAGTTGATGTAAGGATTAAATAAAGTAATGCATATGAAAATTGCTAAATAAATACAAGATACTTGTTATCACTAAGAAACACACTGACAGAATCTGACAAAGTTACAATACAGTATTACTACAAAAGAGGGGACAAATCTGAAAATCAAACACAAGAACCACAAAGACAACACTCTGAACTTAGATCCCTGTATACCTCAGTAAAAGAGAGATGACATTTCATTCCTCTATAACACTGATGTTTAAAAGGATGACTTTGAGATAGCAAGAAAATATTTAATTATATTCAAAGCATTCCATTTAAAAACAGTGCAGTGCTTCATCCAGGCAAATCTACTAGGCCCCAAAGCTTCAGTATTTTACACAGTCCAATCTAGAACTATGAGAGCTGCTATGTGCACTGAGTAACTGCTATGTGCCAGGCACCATGCCAGTCACATCCATACCCATGGACTGAGAAACCAGTGCTCAATGCCACTATTCCTGTAGTAAATATCTGTTGGTGAACGAATAAGTGGATGAATGAATTCCTGGGGTGAACTTACAAAGTGCTGGAAATATAAAGCAGACTCAGGATGTACCTGTGGCCGGATTAATATATTATACTAATATAATATATCATAGATGACACCGTAGGAGAGTGAAAAGAAATGGCACTGATCTATGACCAAAGGGAAAACTCAGAAAGAATTCTGCTCCTACATGAGGGACATATGGTGCAAGTTAAAGGGAAGATGATATAGTTATAATTACAGCTCAACAAGGACATTCCTATATAATATGCCAAGTTAGATTAATTGATAGATCAAAGGGAAGATAATTCTAATGCTATTATTTAAACAGCCTGCATTTAATGAATCATCCTATTTTCCTAATATTTGGAAATATTCATCACTCTCATTGTTATAAACCATTAGGGGCAGGTAAGCAGCACAGAAATCCCTGGAGGGGTACCTGTGAAAGTTACATGCAGTTACAAGCTGAATGAAGATCTTCAAATAAACCAGTATCAAGCCATTAACAAGGACACCATAGCCAAGATCACAAGCTGACCTGCTAAAATAAATGCCAGTTAAATCCACCATCAATCAACTATGAAGCCTGGATGTAGTCCATCACATAGGTACACCTGAGATGAGGTGTGGGACATGGCAAGGGAAATGCAGGCTTGGGTCTTCCCTCAAGCAATTAATTTTCCAAAGGGGATGACATAATAACTGCAAACACCTGCTAAAGACATGTTTAGACAACAGACAACAGAACAGTGAAGTAGGTACGTGCAGGAACCCCTGGAGTGCTCAGTCATGTGCTACCTCTACAAAATGCAAAGCCAGTTAAAGTACCCCTGAGTTCAGGTTCTACAGCTACTCTGAAATGTATGCTTTAAAGGCAGGATGTCACTTGTGCTGATTTGAAATCCTAAGGAAATTAGATCCAAAAGGGTTCTTAGAGATCAGATCTTTTAATCCCTCATTTGAGCAGATGATAAAGTGAATGGGCAAAAGAAAAACAATTATCCTATATCAAGCTCTTAACATGTTATTTAATCTCACAACAATTCTATGAGGTAGAGAGCGTAATCATTTTGCAGATCACTTGCCCAAAGTCGCACAGCTAATACATGTGCGAGGAATTCAGGGCTGTCTCAGCGATACCCCAGCTTTCTCCTCTGACTCTCACCCAGGAGGGGCAGGAGGACAAGGCAGATCAGCCCAGGGTTCTCAGCTGAGCCCAGGACACTTCCCACTTTCCAGCTATTTCTCATGACACTGCCTGCACTTCATTAAAAGTTTGAAGCAAGTTGGGGAAGAAAGGTCAGGAAGCATAAATTAGGCTGCCGAACACTTACTGTGCTGCTTTTGTTTTCAAGAAAATGTAAGCTATGGATCAAATCAACCCTATCTCACCCCATTTCTAGGAATTATCTAAACCTTCTCTTGCACCAGAATTCTGTCTTCACTAGAGGTAGAAATAAGGAAGCTGCTGGGCATAAAATTTTTGAGAATTTTATGCATGACCCTTGCATGGTGTTTTCAAAAAACAGGGGCTGTTTCCAAAAAACAAACAAGGCACATCATGTTTATTTGTATATGTGCTTCCTTTGCCATTAGTAAAGATAATGCTCAGCACTCAGTTGGGTGCGAGGAACCAGCAACTCCTACACCCTGCTGGTGAGAATCTAGATTTTTCTAGATTTTTTTCCCCTGAAATCTAGAAAGTTTCTTAATGTCCTTTAGCAATATAGAGTAAGAGGTATGCACTTTCACCTATATATCCTCAGGGGGAAAACTTGCAAAAGACACATATAGAACAAATAAATGTATTTATAACATGAATGATGTTATATGTTATAAAGGTGTATATAGTGTGAATAATTGTGAAAATTACCTCAATGCTCTCCAACCAGGAAATTGATCAAAAACATTACAGTATTCTATACAATTCAATATTAGGCAAATAATAAAATTATACTATAGATTCATATTCATGGTATGTATTTAGGGAAGCCTCAGGTTATACAGCAGTCTGTGTAGTCACATTCTTTAAAAAACAAAAACAAAAACAAACACTTCTGCACTTGCATGGTAAGGTTGGAAGAATACATATATAAAAGATAGTGTCCGTGGGGGCTGAGATTTTGAATAAATTTTTTTTTTACTTTGTGAATGTGTCTTTTCATTGCTGTCTACAATGATTATGTGTTATTTGTATAATTAGAATTTTAAGAGCATTCTTTAAACTTAAAACAGGTGATTACTAAAACCTGGAAACTTTGTTCTTGACTCCATGGTGATGCTATTATGTTCACATGGTTTCCCATTTTGTTGATAGTCTCTGACTTTCTGATCCCCAAAGGGTTGATAGTTGATTAACTAGCACCTTTTCAGACACCAGAAAGTCAATGGGGGATGGGGTCAGAAAACAAAAAGTTGCCTCTCCCACCTTCCAAAGGGCTATTACGTGCTGCAGTTGTGGCAAGAAGCCCATGTGACCCACAGAATGGGGGTGAGTGGTACTGGGGTAGGGTGAGACAGTACCACCAGGGTATGCAGAGAGGGGATATAGTACTACTGAGTGCTTGGACTTAACCCTGGGGTATTTATTCCAAGTACTGAAGCAGGGAAAGACACAGTGAAGAAGAGTTAGGGGAAACTTTAACCGATGGCAGCATGTGAGATAGTGCAGAGGCAGACCAGAGGCAGAGAGCAAACCCTACTTAGCAGGGTAAGTGTAGTCATGCACAGATCAAAGAAGGGGTAGCAAAAGACCAAGATTCTGGTTCAGGACTCAAAGCCCCACTCTGGCCCTATCAGGACTCAAAGCCCCACATCTGGCCATGGACCTCCAGGTCAGCCCTCAGTTCCTGCAGGCCACCCTTTTCTGTGGGTGAACTGCACATGATCACCCTGCCCTCGACAGAGCTCACAGGGCACCCGCAAAGAGCTTTGTTAAACTGAAGAGTGCTATACAAATGTTAGCTATTATTATTAAATGGCTGAGACAGTATTTTGTCAGCAGCTTAGTTCTGCTCAGTTGAACACTGAGCTCCATACATTTCACCAAATACCAAACAGGACTTTGTTATTTAGGGAAGAGATTCAGGAGCTTTCATGGAACACTGGAAAATCTCAACAGCAGCTAAATGCACAACTATCCCAGCTTCCATGATAAGTATCTTTACTCAGGGGCCTGGATGGTTCTGATCATTGGGACCCTTGGGTGTACTCTGGGTGTTTCACTCCAAAAGGTGCCTGGGAAGAATATAAAGGGGCAACAGTGGTTACTCACATGACCGGAAACAAGGATACCAGCTTCCTTTGGGTATGTTTATACAGTGATTTAGCTTGAATCTCATCTCCCCCTACATGAACAGTTACTAAAGAGACGAACTGAAGTGCTAATATACCTGACAACTTGGATTAACAAAGCCCTAGCCTTGGAGAGGATCTTGTGGTCAAGTTACCCCTCTTCCTGTCTAGCTTCCACCAATAGTATTTGTCACCTAGAATCAAGCAAAGGGACCAGGACTTACCCGTCACTGTAGATGATTGCATCATCATTGGATGCTTGGGTAGACGGACAATTGATATATGCACATAAATGAATTCTATGACATTTATGATCCAATCTCTAATAAAAAAATAACCTATTTTTGGTTCCCATCTTTGAGAGGAAACCACTTTTTTCCTTTCAGTTTCTCATTCCTAAAAACAACAACAAAAAACCCAAACCTCCCTGTGACCCTCACCTGCCCCTACACCCACAATCCATCTTACATCTTTCTTCTACCATTTTTGTCTCTGAAGATATTGTTCTGTTGATTCTGAAGGCTTATGTGACCCAGAAACCTTTCCTCCAGAAAGCCCCAGATCATCCCAAAGAGAAGCAAATGGCTAATGCATTGGAAACAGTTCTTGCCTGGGTGTGGAATGAGAACTTTCAGGGACGAGGGGAAGGAATCCTTCAGAAGGATAATAGATTTCTATTTAAACATTATGTTTTCACTTATGTTTTCCACTAAGCACAAAAGATCCTCTTTAATCCCTCATCTCCTGGTGAACAGACTATTCCTGCCCATCTGAGTCACGTATCTCTGGGCAGCCAGACCTTCTGACTCACTGGTAGTTGAAATCTCAGATTCACAATACCACAGAGTTGCTAAAAATAGGAACTCTGTACCTGGGCCCCAAAATAGGACAGAGACAAACATGGCTCTTCAAAAAACTATTGCCTTATCTCTAACATAAATATCAAACAAAGGCTATAATTGTCCCATTTTGCATGGCCTTAAATTTAATAAAGCCACCTCTAATTCTTTGGAAACCAGTAGGCTAGAGGGACAGATACAATAGACAGAAAGCCAGATGGGCAGAATTGGAATAATTATGCCTAACACATTCTGGTTGTTTTTATTAGAAAATTCTAGATTCTTAAATTAGCATAGGGGTATTTTCACAGCAGTGGCAGAGAAATGAAACTTCTCTATCTATGCTTTGGTGGTGGTTTCTCCCTTGAGAATCAATGCAGCTTAAAATAGTTTGGGAAGTTGTCACTGAAAAACAAAGAGGATGCTTGGGGATTTTTTCTTTTCTTTGAATGGCTTTATACTTCCTTTCAAGGTTTTTGAGGTCTTCCTCTGTTCAAATCTTAATAGCTTTTTTCCAGTACCAATAAACTATTTGTATCTAAATGGCTTTGGGATGAGGTGATTTTTTTTTTTTTAGCCTTACTTTTTTTGGAAAAGACATCTATACCATTGTCAAATATCCTTTTGGGCAAAAGTTGTGACAGCTCACTTCGTTCTGAATCTCTACGCTAAACTTGACCATGGATTCTCATTTGCTCTGCTCCATTTAACCTCATGAGAGCCTGGAATGAGATTGGGCAGATGTCATCACCCTTGGTCAACCAATGCTGGAGACCCAGAAGGAGCAACTCACTTGGCTGGTGAGAGACAGAGCTGCTATCTAGGCCAGGCCTAACTCACATGTATCAGGTCCATGGAGGCATGTTTGGAAAAAGAGAACAACCCAGGCCTGCTTCCCAGGGACAAGGGGGAGTCAACATATGGGCATCTCACTGTCTGATAGGCTGCTAACCACAAGCAAGCCTTCTCTTCGCTCTTCTCTACCTGCACATCTGTCTCTGTTTCCAGTCGAGTTTTAGCTGATATCTTCAGTACGGAGCAAATGACCTAACGAATGTCACCTCTGGAGACTGTCTTAAAGGGAAAGGAAACAGCTCTTGACATGATAAATTGTTTTCACTGGTTTTTTAATTCCCAGTGATTTCCAGCAGGTGGGAGGTTGTGGGCCTCTGGGGGCATAACACTGGGTTATGGGACATAAATCATACAGGGACATAAATCATCATCCACCTATGGAACCAGAATTAAACTTCAACAGTGAACACAAGGCTGCTGGGTGACCCAGGGTGCTGACACAGGGTCACCATCACACTCTGACCCTCAGTATTGAAATACTATGACGGCCAGCTTCCAGGTCACCTTCAGATAAGGCAGGGCCCAGGAGTAGCTACCACTAGCAGCTCAAATGCATGTGGAAGATGCTTAAGGCATGAGTTGGGCCTCTCCAAGTTGCCTCTACCTCAGGCCATTCATATAGATCAGCTTAAAGAAAGCAGTGGGAGAGGTCTTGGCAGTGCAATATAAGACACTAGAAGAATAAATTGTAAGCTTATCTTTCTTGCACACACAATGGGAACCCTAAAGCAAGATGTGCCCATTTAACTTAGGACTGAAACAAAATCATTGAGAATGGATGGTGGCAAGTTTTTGGCATTTGCCATCTCATTTAGTCCTTAAAATCAGACCTTGGGGTAATTTATAATTATCTTTCTTTTCTATGAACTAGCACCACTGTCCTTTTGGGCCTAGAGTGAATTCTCTTGACTGCCCCATGACCAGCCTCCCTGCCCCAAGCTGCCTGCCTTCCAGCAGGGTCATCATAGTGCTGATAAATGCTGACTGGCTCTTGGGGGTATTGGGGTGCCTTCATTATAGAGTGACCTCCTCTGGAATAGTACGGATTAAGAGAGGTCAGATGAAGCGGCCTTTCATTCACTTTCTGCCTTATATACATTTTTCTCTAATAGTGGTTGGGAACCACTTGAAGGAGTAAAGCTTACAACCATGTAGAGCCCACCTACACCTAAGATGTCAAGGTAGGAAGCAACCTTAGAAATGATCTAGCTCATCCACCTGCCCTGAGGTGAGATCATGGGTTCATGCTACCCTGTACGGCAGGACTCTAGAAAGAGATCAGCTAGAAGTCAGAAGACTGACTGAATAGGACTTTACTCCCTCTCTGAGAGTAAGGATTTCTGCCTGCCATTTCTCATGACATTCTTCTGAAACACTGAGAAGCAGTGTGCAGGGGTGCTTTGAACACCATAAAAGCTACCTGAATATTAGACACATCTTTTCAAGGCTGTCTGGCTAAGAGGGACCATTTCTTTCTCTAATTTATTTCCATTTAATCATTCTTACTATTAGAAAGTCTTCTGGCTGCCAAACGAAATCTCTCCCCATAGTGTCCCCTGTAAGTGTGCCTCTAGGGGTGGCAGCAGTGTCTGGATCAGAACATGGCCTCCGTGTTCCTCAGAGGCCCAGCCTCTTTGGATGAAGGGTATTTGAATGTTGTGGACACTTAAGCACACATCTTCTCTTCCCTTAGGGTACTGTGGGACGAGGATTCCAGGAGAGAAAGAAGAGAAGGATCCTTGTTATTTAATAATTTAATAATAAGCTTGAGGAAACCACAGTGGAGGACAGAAAATCAGCAAGTCAACTGGTCAGGATGGGAAAATAAGGAATAGTAATCTGAGTTCATTCACCATAGCTGTGGGTGAGGGGTTGGGGGGCAGTCAGACTAGAAAAGACTTAAGTTTTGGAATCACTAGACCTCACTCAGAACTCTACATTGGTCTCTTATTAAACGTTGGTCTTATGTAATCATTTATCTCCTCAAGACTCAGTTTCCTTATCCAATGAGAGATTAAATGAGATTCTGCAGTGCCTCCTATAGCCCATAGGAGGACACCCCCTCTTTCATCACACTGTTACCTTGACATCAGCAACCTATTCTCCTCCCTCTCTGTCTCCACCTCTCTTTTAAGGGCTGGGACTGGGGTATGTTGGAAGGAAGTCCCCATGGCTGCCAGGATGCTCAAGCTCACATTGCTACATTATTTGTTGTTGCTGTTATTTCCTGACTTGCAACTATTTGCTTAAAAAAGTGACATTATTGAAAATCATTAAAAGTAGGGGGAATGCTACACAGAGAGGCAAACTGGGATGATGGGCTTACTTTCATTCAGATTTTGTAATGAATACTTTGAACATAATTGAGATTCTACTGCTTGTGCATTGTATTCTGGCATTTTGCAAGACATTAAAAGATAAGTATCTGGTCATGCCATTAAAACTCTTCAGAGACAGCATTTAACAGGCACATTCTATTCCTGACCAGGGTCAGACCAGTCCCATTGTTGAAAATTTAGGTTGTCTCCAAGTTTTTGCTTTTGAAAGTAATACCGCAATAAGATATTTATTTAAAAATCCTTGTCTACTTGTACATTTTCTTTGAGTAGAAGTTGAGCTAAAAATTATGAAGATTTTTTTAAGGTTCTCAATATTAATTTCCAAGGTGCTTCCCAAGACAGTTGGGCAAAGCCATTCTTGCCAACAGGACTAAGGGGGTCCTGCTTCGGTCTTGCACCCCATTTCTTGCCTCGCTCAGCCTTCATTCTAGAGGTAGAACAGGGTACTTCTTACTGTTTAGCTTCTATTTGAAATAATTTAAGACTTAAGGGAGGTTGCAAGAATAGAAAAGGTCACTCCATGTACCCTTTGCCTACATTGTCCAAATGTTATATTTTACCATATTCCCTCTATCGTTCTCTCTTACATAGATATGGGTAGACATTTACATACATATGTATATACATATACGTATATATGCATATATACGCATATAACATATACATTTATGCATACATTTTTTCCCCTGGGTCATCTAGACTAAGTAAAAAAAGCATTGTCCCTTTATATTTAAATACTCTGGTACATATTTCATTTCCGAAGTAACCGCTGAGCTATAGCCAGCCCCTTGGTACATATTTCATAAGAGCAAAGCCATTTGCATGAATAGCAAAATCAGAAAATTTCCATTGATAAATACTGGATGTAATCTAAAGACCTTAAATTCCACCCAATGTCCTTTATGGCAAAGCAACAAGTCAAGCAGGAATCTATCAGCAATCACGCATTATAGTTAGTTGTCATATCTCTTCAGTCTTCTTTAATATGGAACAATTCTCTCAGTCTTTGCTTTCCATGACCATGACATTTTTTGAAAAGGACAAGTCAGGATATTTGTAGAATGTTCTTCAATTTAGGTTTGTCTGATATTTCCCCATGATTAGATTAAGGTTATGCATTTTGGGCAGGAATACAAAGAAGAGAAGTTGCATCCGTATCAGGGTGTCCTATCTGGAGTACGTCACGGTGTCTGGTCCATTAGTGGTAAGGCTAACCTTGGTCACTTGGCTAAGGTGGTATCCAGATTTCTCGATTATACAGTTAACTAATAAATCATTGATGGGGAGGTACTTTGAAATGGCATGAGTCTTCTATTCCTTATTACAGGTACACCTATAGTTTTAGCACCCATAGACAATTCATGTCTGAAGCAATAGGATGGTGATTGAGTGTTGACTTTCTACTCCATCACTCCTCCCACATTTGTTAGTTAGCATTTCTCTGTAAGGAAAATTATCCTTTTTCTAGCTGAGTAGTATTTAATTGTGCATATATACCACAACTTCTTTATTGACCTGTTGATGGACACTTGACCTCGTTTTTCATTTACTTACTCATTAATTTACTTATATCAGTACAGGCTCACAGCACCCATTTAATGTGTTAAGTCATTTGCATAGAAGCTCAAATTATCTCAGAATTTGCTGGTGGTAATTCAAAGTGGCCCCTGTGCCCTCTGATAGTTCCCCATCATTTCATGGGCACTATTTTCTGAAACCAGATGTTGCAGGCTTCACTTGTGCTTACTTTCTTTTCCTTTGATTGCTGTTACTAGAGAACAATATTTAGAGACTAAGTTCTGAATGCTGAGCTTGCTCATTGCTACCAGGATACCACTTCTCGGTTCTTTCAGCAATTACAGAGTGAGAAAGGATGTATGTGTAGACAGAATCATATGCATATATGTATACACAATGTGTGTACATACATACATACATAATATATAATATAACATTTCTTATAAATTGGAAATCTTAAATTTATTACATAGGACATGTAGGGTATTATATGTTTATTACAGCATATGAATACTTTGCTCATGTACCTATCAGAGTCTTTGTATCTTTGTAGTTCTTGTTGCTTTAGGCAGGTTTTTTTTTTGTTTTTTTTTTTTTGAGACTAGGTCTCGCTATGTTCCCCAGGGTAGCCCCAATCCTGCAGACCCAAGCGAACCCCAGCCTCAGCCTCACAGGTAGCTGTATTACAGGCACCTGCCACCATGCCCTGTTGCTTTTTCAAGACCAGGTCTCACTATGTTGTCCGGGGTAGTCTCGAACCTGTGAACTCAATCGATCCCCGGCCTCTTGTCTCCCAGCGCTTGGACTACAGGCACACGCCACCAAATCTGGCTACTTTAGATAGATCTTTAAACACAGATATTGGGTAAAATTTTACAGTTCTCGTATATGCTTTCTCAGATTCTTTGTTTGAAGTTTTATTTCTGAGATAGAATCTTCCAAATTTTTGAAGTTGGAACTACCGTTGTTTTGTAATTTCTTCTATTGTTTTGTGCAAAAGTTCTCCTCCAGCCAGATTTGATATTCACTTCTATTTTCTTCTTCTTTTTCCATTAATCTATTTAATCAACTTGGAATATATTGTGGCAAATCGTATGAGATGAGGGTCTAAATTGCTTTGCTATTTTCTCCAAATAGCTAACCAATTGTCCTAGCACCATTTATTATATAATCCTTCCCTTCATCACTGATTTATCATTGTTGTTTTTAGAAATTGCTTTTTGTATCTCCATCTGGCCAAGTGGTTTTTATAAAGGTTCAGGGTAAAACCATTTTTCTTTCCTAATCTCACATAATTTAGAAGCTTGGGAAAAGAGCATAGGGTTAAGATTTAGCCAGTGCACTAAACCCAGGTTGTCTGATTTAAAACCTTGGTCCTTAGCTTTCCTACATGTAAAATGGATATAATGACTGTACCTGCCTCCTTATTATAAGGATTACATGAATCAAAACACCAAGAGTGCTTAAAACAGAACACAGCACATAGGAGAGTCCAAATAACATTATTCATTATTATTTTTATAGCTGCCTTTTTTTATATTAGTACCTTTATTGCCCAGGTAGGAAACTGGGGCTTAGAATGTGCAATTTCCAAGGTCACACATTCCTGTCCTCTCACACTGGCACACCTCCCAGAGGAAGGGCAGATCCTTTCTGAGAGTCTGAATATCTCCAACTAAGTCCCATCATTTGTGACTTTCACTATGAGAGAGGGAGGGGATGCAATTCAAACTGTGTGGGCACTTCTGTCCACCCCTCTCAGCATCCCTACAGCCTCCACCAGTGGGGAGATGCCAACCAGCTAGTCACTTCATCTCTCCTAGCTCCTGAGAACCTTTCAAAAACACAGCACCTCACCACACAGGGTGGGTGTGTTTAATAACTGGCATGTTTTCAGACTGCAAGCAAACTATTCTGTTCCTATTGAGGACTCAGATCCCCAGCTGCTGAGATGACTTTTGAGATGACCCACATGGAGCAAAGCCCATGACAGTGGCCTGAGAGATGAGTGGTACTGTGTGGCCACTAGGACCTTGGGGGGGGACTTTTATTCACTACAAAGACCATGACAGTCACCTAGCTAGGATGTTTTGATTTAGGTCGTGCCTCTCTCCAATTCCATTCTCAAACTAACTTCACAAAGCACATCTGGGGCATCTATTTCCTATTCTTAAAAATTCTTACAGGTCCCCATCTTCATACAACTGCATGGCCTCCAGAGCTGGTGAATAAAAATGTCTTCCTTTCATCAAAATGCTAACAAGAATTCATGGTCATATCAAGGAGAGAATCTGAGGTGCAGGCTGTGTGGCTTGCACAGGACAGGGCCACCTGTTTGATGCCTAGGCTCTGAAGTGCTGTCTACTCATGAGAGACACATGGGGGACTTGCTGCTTTGATGGGTGGCCCAGCCCTCATGGTTACACCCCCTACTACAGATGGAGAGAGTTTCCTGAAGAGCGAGTATCTGCACTTGGCTTGAGTGCTGAATGACCATTATCATATCAAGACACAGCATCTGATTTCAACTGATCTTACATAGAGTTTCATGTGTTTGGAAAAATCCCAATAATGGAAATGTTGACACTATTATCCCACTGATAAAAACGGTTCAGAAATTATACACAGGAAAAGGACACAATTCTGGTAGATAAAACGAGTGGGGCCCAAAATGTGGGCACTCTCAGAGAACAGAGCCACTGGTGGGGCACACTCCCTGGGAGGCCAAAGGGGCCAGGGGGCAGCACTGTCAGGTACTACCTTCCGCTCCTCCTTACAGCACCAGGAGAATCTCACAGCAGACTCTGTTCATGCCTACACTTGGTTGCTCCTGAACAAATCGATCCAAGAGGTAAAAATAGAAACAGAAGTGACAACAAATAGGACTTAATTTCACCTGGTTCGAATGCAGGCAGATCCCCTTGGTCCCCGCTGAGACTCCACACTGCTCTTTAGTCATTCTAGGGAGGCTGCATTGAGTGGCCTTGTCTCCCTCCCCTGTCAAAGTGTGTGCTGCAGTTGATCAATGGCACAATAAAGAAGATGCATTAACAATAACTAAAAATGACTTTCTAATTGGGCTGACACAGTAAAAGCTACATCCAGACATTACTGTTGGATAGCACCAAGATGGCAAATAAATGGCCTGAGAACAGACCAAGCAGTGTTCATTGACTCACTTCCCAACTTCCATAAAACTCATCTGTCAAGCTCTATGCCCATCTATGTTTTTCACACTGAAACTGCTCATTGTGGTTGAAGAGAGATAATCCACCCACGTTAACTTGGGTTTCTAAAGTCTTTTTAAACTGAATGGACAAGAGTAGACAATACGACAACTCGGGCAGCATTTGGAGTTCAGAGGGACCACCTCATCTATGGCCACCTTCAGCCCATTTCAACATCTATTCTGGGGACTGAACTAAGTGTCAGCTTTGGACAAATTAAAAGAAGGATAAAAAGGGGATAAACATGAGAGAAACATGGTGAGTTTACTGCTCTGATCATATCCTGAGAGCTTAAGTAAACTTACCCACATCCCCACATTGGGCAGGTACCATCCAACCTGAGTGTCCAGCCACAGGAATGTTCTGCCATCTGGTACCAAGAAGAAAGGGCTGAGCAAACCATCTTGAGAGATCCAGGCTGTTTATATGAACCTTTAAAGCTCACGAATCATTTGAAGGGCAGCTGATGTCACAGCCAGCATCCTCTCTACTCTTCATGCATGGAGAGAAGAGGATCAAGCGGTCTTGCCTCTTTGATAGATCTAACAAGATAGGTCTAACTCTTTTTGCCTGAACTTCTATCAATATTCCCCTCTGCAAAGAACTAGTCCTCTATCTAGGGCATCTGGAAGACATGTTCTTCAGAGGAGTACTAATTTCATGATCTCATCTTTTGATTTAGATATTCAGGATGGTAGGTCACAGGGACAGATGAAAGTAAGGTAAGAGGAACCATCTAAGGGTTTTCCACCAAGATACCACAAGGTAACGTCATGTTCTAGTGCTTTCACATTCCCAGATCTAATCTGGTTGATTTTTTCCCCCTTCTGACGCCATCTTCTTTTATGAGTACTTAGAATGAAGCTATGAACTTTCATCTCAGTTTGACAGAACAACCCTCTAAGTGCACTATCTTTCTTTCAAATAAACTGTTGCATCATTTCTCAATTCTATTTCTTTCCTAGTCATGCTATATTTAACCAACAGTGTAAGGTGGGTTTAACCAATATGTTCACACATTCTAAACTTCTGCCTGTGTCCCACAAACACCTCTGAACACTAAGGTCATCCTCATAGTATGTGAGAAATGGGTGCCACATAGAAGTCATCTGGTCAATGTTTCCTTTTATAGTGGACAAGAGTCAGTTTCCAGATCACAGAATTATTTACTTATAAAACCAGAATAAAATCTAGAACTCTTGATTTCACTAGTAAACTTCATCCTTGTGTAGACAGTGGAGGCTATGTAACCTACTGAGTATTTTCTGGTTAATTATATATGTTTGGCGGTCATTTACAATTTTTAAGACCTGAAAATGAGGTATAAGTATGTTGTTTACTACAGAAAGAATTCATAAAATTCTTGAAAAAGCAAGCAGAAAAGACATTCAACATCCAGAATCTAAATCTTAAGGAATAGGTCTAGGTTTCCTTTTTAGTGAATTTAACAAAGTAAAAATTTGTATCTCTCTCTCACATAAAAATCTGAAGCCAAACAATATGTTCTACACAGTTTATAGACACCAGATGCTTCCAGCTCATCACTCAACCTTCATCAGGGTCTGTATCTCTTACTCATGGTCAAAGATGGCAGTTAGAGTTCCAGCCATCATATCCACACTCTGGACAGAGGATGGAGTATGAGACAAAGAAGAGGACAAAGATAATAGAACAGTAACTAATGTATCTGCCACAAAACAATGAAATGTTCACCCAACATAAGCCTCCTGGAACTTAGGTTTATTGCATATTTTTAGAAAGCTTCCTGAAAAATTGTTGATGTGTACTTCTGCCTAAGGACAAGTAGACTAGATCATCTATCAGGTAACTTCCAGCCATGAGCCACTCTGAGTAACAGGAAAGGAGAAAAGATCAATGAAGTATTACACTAAGCTGTGTTTTAGGCAGTAAATCCAGTGGGTTGATCAATGTAAGTGAGCCTTTGGAAGTGAATGAAATATAGGCTAAGTCCTCAAGGCCAAAACACTGCTGAGCGTTTCCAGGAGGGGTTTACTAGGAGACACAGAATGGAGAGCTAGGAGGTAAGGGGCATGTTTCTGATTCAACCCATAGACAACAGTCCTGTAGTCTAAGGGCACTGGGGCAGCAGCTCTAATGATCTGGGTACCCAGGCAACATGCAATGAGATGAAGAACCTGCCTTCTCCAGAGAAAGAGACCAGGTTTTTATTTTTTACTTTTTTGAGATGTCAGTAGTGGTCCAAGTGAAGTTTCAGTGCTTCTTAAAGTACAGTCCCCGAAGACCTGTGGCAAAAATCACTAGGAGAGGTGTTCACAACATAGATTCCTAGGCCCAGGCTCAAACTTATTTTGTTATATTAAAATATTAAATATGCCATTAATTTTTTTAAGTCTGCAGTATTAGCCAGATTCCCAGATGACATTTAATGAACATGAGCTCAGTGTTCCCACAGAAGGGAGGCCAACTCACATCTCACACATTGTAATGCCTTCATGCTCCTAACTAATCCCTTCCAGTGTTCTATTGACTCGCTGCCTCTTCTTTCATTATCTTTCTTTTTCTCTCCTTGCCTTTTTTTTAGTCCTTCCCTTAAGATTCCTCCCAAAAACCAATAATGAAGAATTGAAAGGTTCCTCCTGAAAGTGGGGGAAGCTGGGAACCCCATGTGCCCCTCACATGTCCTTCCCCCACAATGACCAGCAGAGGGTGCGAGTAGGCTGGATGTCGGCTGTGAATGGGGAAGACCCCCTTGGAAAAGTGAGAAGCAGAAGCAGCGGGGACCCCGGATACTATAAATTTGAAGGTGGTCCTATTTTAACCCCTCCCTCTTCCAAGCCTAAAGAAAGCCTCCTGCCAGCCTCAGAGCAATACCTTGAGTGTTCTTAACTAAGAGATCAAGGGTGGTGCCGGTGTCTGCACATGGTGAGGACTGGTAGTATGCATCATAGGAACTGACAGTTATTAAATGACTTAAAGGAGAGCAGGAAAAAAAAACCTGCTTGTCCTCAAAAAAGAAAAAGAAAAAGAAAAGAAAAAAAAGAGAAACCACAATTTATTGAGGGTTCAGGGAGGGGCTGGGCTCAGGGTTTTGTGCCTCCTGTGACTGTTCTCTTTTAACTGCTGTGTCATCAACAACACAGGAGAGTCCAGAGAGTTTATGCCATTTGTGCGAGGATACACAAGCAGTGAGTGAGGGGCAGGCCTTGACATCTGTCTGACTCTAGAGCCTATATTCTTTCAAATAAGCTGTATCCAAATGCCGAAAGGAAAAAAATTTTTCAAATGTATTAACCAGGAGACATTTACTTCCCAGGGATTGTCATCAAGAGCCTTCTGTTAAAACAACTGTTGCCAACAGAGGTGTTCAGTTAGTGAACTAATCATCTCATGACCGAATAGTCCCATGGTGTCAGGAAGTTGATGGCTTCATCTCCAATGTGAGATCAACTGGGAGGATGTGTATGGCACCAGAGACTGGACATGTGGGTTGTGGGCAGACTTTGCTCAGGAAAGCTGTGTGGTAAGGATATGTGGTCTCTGGGCAGTAGATGGCACAAAGAGGGTGCAGAAGGAGCTGGCATGGGCCGGTATACCTGTTCACTTCATGGCACTGCAGAAAGTGCTCAGATTGGGAGGACTCTGGGGAAAAAGATTCCACATCCAGACAGAGCTTTGGAAACAGACTGGACTGTAAATCGATGTGACCTTAAGTTAGTCATTTAACCTGTCTGAGCCTCCACTTCTCACCTACAAAATGGAATAATGGTTCCCTCCTAACCAGACTGTGTTGAAGGGTTAATAGCTTGTGTAAAATCACCCAGCACCATAACCGGTACAAAGTTGGTGCCTGGCAGCTTTTCCCGTTGCATTCATCAGATGGAGAGCAGGACAAAGACTGAGAATGACCTGAGCAGGGATCCAGCCCTGACCTGAGGGCCCTGCCCCAAGGCCCTGCCCCCAGTACTCAGCCACGCTGGCTATCAAGGAGATGATTTATGGGCACCTGTTGATTTTCTTTTCATATTTTTAATGACTTTTGGAGACTAACACAAGGGTGACCTATTTCTTACTTCAGACAGAAGAGCAGAGCAGAAAACAGCTTGAAGCACAAGGCTCCTGGCAATGCTCTGCCAATAGGTGCAGACCGGGATTAGTCTCTCCTGGCTAGACAGGGCCCTCAAGGCCATGTGCAGCAGCTCTCCTCATGCCCAAGTCAAACTGCCTTGGGCAAAATGGGGCAAATGCAACGTGTCCTCTGGATACATGTTCAGAAGCCCATGGGAAGAGCTACTGGACAGTAGGATCACCGCTGGTCTCTTCTTAGCCCAGAGAAGTGAGAACATGAAAAAAAAATCCTACAAAGAGATACTGGGACACCAACCCATTATCTGCTCTTCTGAGGGAAACCAAGTCCAGCAGGAGTCACTGGTGAGCTCACAGTCCCAGCTCATATTTTTAGATTTGAAAGAAAGAATCAACAATTCTCTGGACATTGTGGTTATATATAGAGCCAAGTGGCACATTCTCAGATGGAAGTGTCCAGACTGACCACACAACCCAGAATCAGGGAAATGGAACAAGGGCTGGCATGGGGCATGACAGGAAGACCTCCTTCTTCAAGTGCTGCAGGCATTTCCTTCCTTCCCACTGCTAACCCACCCCAGGTCCCCATCTAGCTCCTGCTGAAACCTGGGGACACTCTTGTCCCACACAGAGACAAGCTCCAAAACCTGCTAAAAACAGACTCCCTGGCTGATGGACACAACACCTCCCATGACCTTTGTAGACTCACTCCCCAGTTAATGCAGTTCCCCTCATGCTAACCTAGGAAGGGAAGCATAGGCACCCATGGGAAATAACTTGTCAGGTGACCTGGCTATCCCTTACCAAAGAGCCTGCTTCCTTGAGGGTTGGGAGGGACAGGCTGAGGGCAGAATGTTCAGTATGTGGACTTGTAGGGGAAGGGAACACAGAGACTGGGGAGTCTGAGGTACCTCTTCCAGTTTGGTTTCTGTCTAATCCCATGCCAGGTGACTCTGCACCCCATTCTACCACCAGTGCTCAACCCTCCCCCTGGATTCTGTCATTACTTTTCTGTTCCACAGAGTGAAGCCTGGATTCCATCACCCCACCGTCATTGCCAAGAGGGAGCCAAAGGCGATGAGCACACACCTACCTGACTCCCTGGTTGAATTCTCTCTCCAAAAGCAGTGCCCCGGTAACTTGGCTGCCTATAAAAGCTACTTTTTCTTCATTTTCTGGATTGAGAGCTCAAAGAACACCTTCTAAATTTCACATTTAGTTAGCAGAGTGATTTACCAGATTGAGAAAGAGGGAGCACATTCTGCTGGAAAAGAAGACTGCAGCTGTAAATACTTGGCTGTCATGTGTATGTGCAGAGGAGAGAAAGCTGGAAGGATGGAAAGGGTGGGGATGGAGAAAAGCAGAGGGCCAGAACCAGTAAAGGGGAACAGGTAGATTAATGAAGAGACTCAAAAGAGAAGAGTTTGAGAGAAGAGCACTGGACCAAGTTGAAGATCAGGTGGGGGCAGGAGTATGGTGAGGGACCTGCAGGTCATAATAGAAGCAGCCAATGGCCACTGAGCACACACGATGCACTGAGCACTGCCCCTAGCTACTGTGTGTGTTCATTTGGTTTTCACAACAACCTCAAGAAATAGACAGACACTTAGCCAGTGCTAAATGACAGAGCTGAGCTTGCAGCCCAGGCAAGCAGGCTGTATTAGTGCACATTCTTAACCTCTTCACAAGCCTGTGTGACAAGCAGTGCTCCAGCAATGCTTCTGTATGTATAGAAAGAAAGATGGGGACAGGGTGGGTGGGGGCCACAGCACAGGTCCCCTCTTTATCTTGGTCAATCAACTGAGCTTTCTGGACTCCACTTTTCTCATCCACGGAATGGAGATAAGCCTTCTCTTGCATCCTTGCACATTTGTTCTAGCTCAAATGAGATGGTGCAGACAGAAGTGACTCAACACTGTACAGCTCCATACCTGCACAGATACACCACTATCAGGGCATCAGAGCACCTCATGGATGGTTGAGGTGGGAACACATCATCCCTGAGTCCCCAACAAATCTCCACCTTCTGCATTGAAGAAAACTTACTATTCTAATAAAATTCCACATCTTGATCTAGGGTGGCTCCAGAACCACCTGTGATTCACCCAGGTTTCACAGATCACCTGTGACCTTCCTGGATTTTCAAGCACTGATCCTCATTCACCCCCAGAGCAGGTACATTTGCATAGCAAATCACTTGTAAAGATGAATAATGCATGCTCAATGTGAGGCAACACAGTTAGCCAAAAATAAAATTAGATTGACTCCTTAATAGTATTCCAAAAAGAAGTAAGCTTTGGTTATTGAACAACACAAAAACATTAACCTCAGCAGTTATGGCCAGTTCTGATAGCTCTGATGGAGCTGTGACACGTGCCTAGAATGAAGCCTGTCACAGGTGAAAGAGTCACCAAGGTTCATGCCTGGCTTGCATCAGGATTTAATATAAATCTGGTATGCTCTATGTTATCAAGGTTGGGGCCTGTTATTTCACATCATTTGACTTTGCTCATCCCTGCCTCAGAGCCTTTGCATGAGCTGCTTTCTCTGTCTTCCTGCAAATGATGTCACAGCTGGTTATCTATCCTCCTTCAAGTCTTGGTTCAATTGTTACTTGCTCAGAAAGCCTCACTTTCCACTCCATGCTATTTTCCTCTCCTCATAGCACAAATTATTGTTTGAAATTACCTTAGTATTTGTGTTCTTGCTTACTTCTCTCGTGCACACATGCACTAAGTGTAAACTTTACTTTATCGTTGTATCCCCAGAACCTAAAGTAGTTCACGACTGACAAATAGAGGGTGCACAACATTTACTGAATCACCAGAATTAATTAGTGAGCTGATTAATTCATGTCAATACAAGGTTATGTAGTGTTGTATTGAATTATCACAGTGGACCTATGAGATGGTCAATGCCCATTCTACAGATGAGAAGCTTTAGGTTCTGACCCAGCCTCATGGAACTTGCTGGTAATGAGATCTAACGCTACATAACACCCTAACTGAGGACAAAGAATCTATTCTCACCCAGTGGGACAAGAAGGGGGCCTAAGATAGTAGTGGCATCTACTCCCCTATACACATCCTTGGAAGCCAGGAGGAAACCCCCCTGGAGAAGTGAGGTGTGATCAGCCTGAAGGCCAGCAGCTGGCAGCTGGGACCACTGATGCTGATGGGGGATGGGGTGGGGGGGGGGATGACACAGCCTGGGAAGAACCCAAGAGGGAACACAGGCCTCAGCTGGTTGGAGGATGAGGTTGTGCTTAACACATCTTTCATCTTCAGTAATGTGGCCATTGTAAATACATGATTACGGGCTGCAGCCCTCCGGATCCTCTAATAGCAGCTACTACAGTGGTAGCAGCCACTGAAGGCCCTCCCTGTTTCAGAGATCAGAGGGTCTGGTGGGTGTGGCTCTCACCCAGGACCTGAAACTGGTCCCTAGTCATTTGTGAAGATGGCAGACTGGCTGAGGTTTTTGAAGCATATGAGAACATCTGCTCACCTTTATTCCAGTCTCTGGCTACCTTGGTCTAAATGCCTGACCAAGGTTGCCAACCTCAGAGATGAGCCTATTCGGAGCGGCATTTTCCTCAAGGGAAACTGTGTCCTAAGGACTGGTCACAGGTAAAGGCAGCCTTAGGGGAAGGTGATGGTGACCAGAGAGAACCAAATGCCCCGTGTAGGCAAACACACAGGAGAGAAGACAAGTCTGGGGAATCAGCCCCTTGCACACTCCTCTGAGCCCCTGACAGTCTCCATTAACGCCATAGACACAGAAACCAGAGGGGCAGGCCCTGGGTTGACTGATCACATGGACATTCCACTAATTACAGTAATTGCTATTTAATGCTTTGCGTGCATTTCTCAGACTGCGAATACATCTGTGATACCCAACTGAATAGGACATACCAGTATTATGTTGCTGCTTTTCTTTTTTAAGATATGTATGTGTATGTTAAATCATACAAGCACACACACAGTCAACAAATACATGCAAGAGAAGTGAAAGCAAGATAGCAGACTGTGCAGAGAGGCCCAGGCTGGGAGTCAGGGAAGGAGGGAGGTTGCCCCCACAAGGGACTGGATTCCACAAACTGGGGTACATGCAGATGCAGGCTAACCTCTGGAAACCCACATTTTCCATTCAGTTTGGAGCCAGGGCCCCGGGTTTAGTAACAAGATGGCCTGTACTGAGGCAGGGAACACATCTGATGATCTAAAGGTCACTAGGCCTTTGGAAGAAGTAGAGGAGTGAGGAGGGGGCCAGCTGTCTGCAAAGGGAAAGGAAGTATACAACAGCAGAGTTGAGGCCACCCTGCAGCACAACCCTGAGGGGCTGGTGCTTTAGGGGGCCAGGAAGCTGGTGCCAATAACTAGGACAGTTCATGGGGCTTCCTGGGCCCTGGGAGGCAGTTGCCCTAAATGTCTAAATGACTCAAGTAGAGGGACTTGAAGTATCCAATTGGATCCCCCTACTATAAGAGAAGCCTTGTTCAGTTACCTCAGCTCTGGCCCCTTCGAGTCATGTGCTCTTGCCACCTTCCTTCTCAGGGGATGCTCAGCATGCCCAGGCTACCTACCTGGTGGCCCCATTTATAGACTTATCAGGTCAGATCAAAATCCACAGCCAAAGCAACCAGAGTACCAGAGTCTGAAGAACATGTGAGCCCTGCTTTGGATTTATCCTGCTCCCCGGAAATGAGCAGAGACCACACCTCCCACTCCCTGACATGGACTGTGGAGTCCAGTCAACCAGGTCCTTTCTCCAAGGAGCAAATGAGGGGCAGGGCACAGGGGTATCATGGGTCTGAGGCAGCTGAGGACAGTCTCTGCTTCTTGGATTGCTGTTCTAGAAAGTGACCCACTCAGGCTAATTTACAGCAGCAACATATTTGTGGCTACTGTGGCCAGGGGAGGGAATCTCAGGAGGCTTTAGGGTCACATAATGACCCCTGCATGGCCAGGACAGGTTTCAGAGCTGTTGATACCCCCACAGGATAAGGGCACTTCTTTCTTGGAGAAGGGGAGCCTGGGTACCTAACATTCCCAGGAAAAGAGCTGGTATGAGACTTACAGACACCCCTCTGGAGAGCAAGCAGTAGCCTTGGGAGACATCACTTTGTCAGGAAGGGAGCTTGATTCTGAAATTTCAGTCCTTGTTCTTGAGTAGGACCCAGAGGAGTAAGCTGGTCCTCCCTCCCTCCGTCTCTCCCTCCCTCCTTTCCTCCCCCCTCCCTCCCTCCCTTCTTCCTCCATCTTCTCTCTCTCCCTCCTTCTATTCCCTCCTTCTTTGGCCTTTACTCCCTGCCAGTCTCTGCTCTCATCACTGCTACATAAGCGTTCACCTGCCATGGGTAGGGAGGTTCTGTAAACCTACTTAAGCAATGTGTATCCAAGTAGTCACCCCAACTCCTCTGTTTTTCTGGAACCATCAGCAAAGACTTCCCACACAATGAGCCCCGTGAGGGCAGGGCTGTCTTCCGAGAGCTGGATGGCCCAGAGTGCAGCACAAGCCTGATGCAGAGAAAGCATGTGAAGGGATAGTTAGTGGTGAGGTTGGATGGAGGATGCCTCTCAGTGGCCTGTGCTGTGATTTATCCCAGTGTCAATGGATCTGTCTGCCCTTGATCTTTATCCAGGAAGGAAGCTGCTGCCATCGAAAGTGACTTTGCCTGAGGATTTGGTGCTGTGCTGGACTCGCCAGGGCCAGCTCACACACTGTGCTGGGCTTGCCAGGGCCAGTTCACACACTGGGAAGAATCCTTTCTGTCACCTTTCTGAAAATCATCGTTGAAGTGTCTGCAGAGTAAGATGTCTCCTCTGACGCTCAGCCACCTGTCAGGTCTGTAATTAGACTTCACAGTGCTAACAAAACCTTTTCTGATGGGGTATTCCAGCTCCAGAAGAAGAATGATTTAACTGGGGGCCACAGATCATTCTTGAGACACTTCATGAATTCATTTCAGGGAAGGTCAATTAGGCACCAGCAACTTTGCACATCCCTAACCACAGGTCAGTGAAAACTGAGCCACTTCTGGCCCCCAAGCCCTCTCCCAATCCAGGCAGCCAAGGCATGGGACCCTAAGTTCTCTAGCTCTCTGGCACTGTGGGACGGCACATTTCCTCAGGCCTCAGCCTCCCTGAGCTGCAGTCTGCTAATTAAACCATGATGTCAGTTATTTATGAACTCAGAATGAGTTCAAGTTGCTGCATTATCACCTCTCCCAGGGCTGGTTTCAGTTTGATTATGAAATGAAAGGCAATCCCATCTCTCTTCCTGCTCTGGTGAAACCTCCTTGCCCCTGACTGAGTAGCAAGGAGCTGAAGCAGCGACCATCTCCCCCTGAACCCAGATCCATTGCCCAGTGAACCCTGCAGCTATCAGAACAATGGCAATGCTCTCAAGTCATGTCTTCTCTTCAGCTGCGTTCAGATGCAGTGAATATTGGCTTATTGAGGTCCTTTTGGTTTTTTTTCTTTAATTGCTACCATATACATAAATATAAAATTCACCATCTGAGCCATTTTTATGTGGACAGTGTGGTCATGCCAGGTACACTCACTGCATCACGTGCCCCATTCGGCACGCAACATAGAGATTGGTCTTGTTAAACAGCAACCACCCCTAGCCCCTCGCTCCTCCAAATCACCCTTCTACTTTCTGTTTCTGTGACTTAGACTGCTCCAGACACCTTGTATCTGTGGAACCAGGCATTTGTCTTTTTTCACTTAGCATAATGTCCTCCGTGTGGCAGCATGTGTGAGAATTCCCTTGTTTCTAAGGCTGAATAATGTTCCAGTCTAAGTAAAGGACTCCTTCCACTCACCCATTCATCCAGTTGGTGGACACTGGGCTGCTTTCCCCTTTTAACTGTTGTAAATATTGCTGCTATGACTGTGATGTATAGGCAGCTCTTGAGACTCTTCCCCTAAGTCTTCTGGACATAGATCCAGAAGTGGGATTACTGGATCACAGGGAAATTCCATTCTAATGTTTCAAAGAGCCTCCATGTTGTGCATCACAGCAGCTGCACCATTTACACTCTCATGAACAGTAAACAAGGGGTCCCTTTTCTTCACATCCTCACCGACACCTGTTATTTTCTGGTTGGTTTTGTTTAGTTTTTACGTTTTGATAGTTGCCATCCTAGTGGATGTGAGGTATTGATTTCCATTCAGCTTTCAGACTAGGTGATTGGTGTGTATAATCTTATTGAATCCACAACTGTACCCCATGGTGGTCACTTTCTTCCCTGTGCCATTGTTCATCTTCCTCTGTTGCAGATATGTTTCTCTTTGCTGATGAACCAGCTTTCTCCACAGCTATACAGAGTCACACAGGGTGCCCAGACAGAATGTCATGACTTGACAGATATGCAGTCTTTTTTGTCAGTGATCTATGAGTTAAAGCTGTTTCAAGCATCAATGAGTAGTAGTTGAGGGTCTTTTCAGGCCCCAAGGATCTCTAGAGGCTTGAGACTCAGTGTTCACACAGATGTTACTCTAGCCCTTGAGCTCTACTTGGTTGATACAGGACAACCAAGGATTCCTCACCAGCTATAATAAACCCTCAAATAAGGACTAGTCCTAACTGAGCACTAGCTGTCAGCACCAAGTCAGCTTGCAGACGAGGCAAGTACCTAAAGGTGGGTCCTGTAGTAGGTGCCTGACAAATATTTTCTTCAGGAACAACAGTAGCTGACACGCCAGAACTGTTACCACGTACCTTGTACATTATATACACCAAATGATTTGATCTTCATGACAATCCAAGTACATAGATATAATTATCTCAATTTCACAGATGAGGAAACTGAGGTCTCAGAGGCACAAAGGCACTTTCTTAAAGTGATACTGAAAGTGGGTAAAAAGAGACTTTTTGACTTGACTTAACTGGATACAGCTATCTTCCTGCTTCTTTCTCCAAAGCAGGCTATAAGCAGTTCCTTTGCAATTACCTTTAACCTTAACTGGATACTCTTATTTGCCTGCTACTCTCTACAAAGCAGGCTACACACTCTTCATTAGCATTTTCACTGATCACCTTTACCACTCATATGCAAAAGCCAGCCAACTGCTCTCTGCTTTCAGCTCCAAAAACTGCAGAAAAGAAAAACTTTAAAACACAGTTTAAACTTTCCACTCGTGGGTCCTTACCACCATCCCCAGCCTTCTCAACCAAAATACCAAGCCAATGTAAGACTCTCAGTGCAGTGCAGACTAATTTATTTCTAACAAAGTGATTTCTAATTAT